>RJJA01000259.1:0-69374 GCA_003724045.1 Lepidurus arcticus | reverse complement strand
TTACGAAGCTTCGTGAGAAAGTCAAACTTTTGACTTAAATTCTCGTAAGCAGAGCCACGTCTCTGTAGTTCTGCAATCAACTTGTCAATATAATGACGTTGAAGACGGTAACGTTGAAGACCCCCTTTTCCTTTGCTTCGTCAAACTGGACTTTTCGCTTACGTTTCCTCGTCATATCGTATGCGTAATTCTGTTCACCGCTTCTTTCCATAGCTTTCGACTCAAACCACGGTTACGGTATATTTAAGGAAAGCCGGTACGGAAGGTACCGGCTTTCCTTAAATCTTCTTGGTATGTTACCAAGGACCGATAAAGTTCAGCGATCGTACCGAGTTCGATTCTCACAGATTGCAGACATTTGCTCACTTTTTAAAATCTCTTCAGGATATCATCCCAGAGCAGGGTCAGGAACACATTTTCAGGGAGCCGATCGAATTAAAAAGACATGAAGCGTCAGAACGCGTAGATGGTTTTTGACTTGTGTCATTAGCGATTGTTTGAAGAGCTGCGAATATCTCATTCCAGGAGCAACAGAGACTTCGACAGTCGTCACTCCGAGCCGACCATCTTGTCTGAGAAAGGCTCTTTACAACTGTTGAGTTTGGCTTCACTTGAGGTAACAAAACTTCCCACCTGTGTGTCGAGATCGAGAAAAAATTATAAAGTTCCTGTAAAGTACCGAAGAAAGATATAGCAGCCTCACAAGACTCCGCAGCACACGATCCGACAAGATTCAGAGAGTGAGCCAAACAGGGGACGAAAACTACCAGAGGATTCACTTGTCTTATTCTCGCTTGAAGACCGGAATATACAGCCGGCCGACATGTTACTTGCGTTGTCATAAGACTGTCCGCGACAGTTGGCGATATCCGTCATGATTTCTCAAGGTCGGGAAAACAACGTTATTAGCCAGATCTTGCTAATAACGTTGACATAAAAAATTGACATGTTTCTTTTCGTTGTTTTGTGCCCTCAATGTATACCACTTCGGCACCTGGCCCGGGGCCCCCTCCGAGGCTGGGGCCCCTAGGCAGCTGCCTAATTTGCCTAGGCGGAGATACGGCACTGCCAGTAATAGAAACTAAGCCCTAGAACCTTGGCAAATTTTCAATTCTTTCTTACTTTCTTAACCATAATAACGTAGAGCCACCTCTTGCCACTAAAGTGCGGCTCGTGTTGCAAACTTGTTCTATTTATTCGCTTGGAGTGGAATATTGTGTACCGTACGACATTAAAATATGAAGAATCGTAATACCAAATTTATTACAATTATCCAAATAAATGGTGACAGTGAATTACGTGATAAGCAAGTATGACAGAACATTTTATATTGGTATGCATCCAAATAATATGAATCTTTGTTTTTAAGACTAATAATAACTGTTTTTAAGACGTATATTTATACTTGCAGTCTTCCGTATAGCTTTTATGAAAATTTGAAGTAAAAGGGGGATTGGCCATTGCATATTAGGTTAAAAGGGCAACCTAGTGTAAGGTATAATAACTTATTTTGAACGGTCAATTAAACCCTGTCTGTATAGATTTACACATACGAACATTGGAAGAGGAGGGGTTGGGTAGTAGGACTGTTCGCAATTTACTAAAAGTGTACCGTAACTTATCTGACGGATAGTTTAAAGAATGGTTTAGTTTTTGTGATATGACTTAGTTTAACGTTATGCGCGTGCATGCGAAAATTATGGAGCACTTGCTTTTTCGGGTCACGTAAACTTACCGGCTTTGATCCAAATTTCTCCCAAGAGGTAATTGAGCGTAAATTGCTACAAGAAAATTACAGGATTGTAACGCATGATTTTGGCGAAGAAAATCCAAAGTATGCTCGCAGAAAGCATTAAGGCAGCACCAGCCCATCCAAAATCCATGCTCCAAGCCACAGAAAAAGTTCGCGTATGAATATACTCCGGGTTAACTTCATCCTCCGGAATACCACAGTCACGTTTAGATGTGCGTTTGAAGTACATTATGGTCAAGGTAAACGATGCAAAAGCAGCTGAAGGATTTAACCCCATAAAGAAAGTAACTGAATAAGTTTGTTGAATGATGAAATCTTATCTTTATACCTGATAAAAGAAACATTACTCCCGTGATCAAGACGGCATTAATTTGCCGTTTCACGATACCAAAAATTCCCAAAAGCGAAGAAGACCCGAGTAAGATCAAACATACCAGAGCACAAGATATGGAAAGGTTGTGCATTCCTAAACAACAACATAAAAATCAACTACTAAACATTCTACAGTTTCCGGATATATTACTGGACGGCGCATGTTCATTTCTGTGTCCTGCTGCCGTGGAAATGACCACGTTTTCCTCGGTTTCTAAATTGTCCATATAATTTGTACATTTGGCTCGCTGAAATCCCATCTCTCTCAGAATCCGAAGCTCGGAATCTAAATGGGTCTCGGATTAGAGTTGAATCCTTGGATTTTTCCTTTGGTTATTGTCGTTTTAATAGGGTTTTTTTTCTCTTACCTGGAATATCTAAACAAAGATGCCAGATGCCGCCGTACATCGGAACCAAAAACATGAGATTCACATCACGTACTCCCCGCTGCAAATGAGCTTGATTGTTCTTCGTCTGGAGCTGGCTGCCATCGTTCACAGTCGCTCCGTTTATTATGTTCAATGAACTTACTGATCCACGCTGGAGTGGGGAAGGCAGTATTGCTCTTCTCCGTCGAAAGACCAACGCGGAAAGGCTTTCAGCCTCGTCGTAATTCTCGTAGTTTTCCTCCAGTTCCCCAGAATCCTGAAAGTTGTTCTCGTTGCCGTCGTACGGCAACCTGCCTTGTGCGCTTTTTTCATTTTGTTGAGATAAGCGAGTAGGCTGGGCGGACAAGAAAACAGAGTCCCCATTACGACGCTTCGTTCGAGGCATTTCATTTCCGTGTACTTCACTATGAACTGGCACTTTGCTGGGGTGTTGTAGCTGGAAATCTGCTGCAACAGCGGGTGCAAGGGGCGGAGCGCCTGTTTTGTACACAGCAATTCGAGCCACCTAGTCAATAACATAAGATCAATACCAATTCATTACATATTTAGGGAGAAAAAAGTAATAACCACTAGTGTGAGGTATTACTTTGCCTTCGAAGAGCCAAGTAACACGCTGAGTATCATTGTGTCGATAAGCGATGAAATCGACCCGCGTGGCGTTGTACCGCACGAGTTCCCAATACGGCGTAAATATAGAGAAACATAGCAAGGCAGAAGCTAATCCCGTCAAGCTTAAAGTTGATAAGAGACAAAGAGCACTCGGTTGCATGACAGGCTTTCGCTTTGAATCCATCGTTGGGGGCTTAGCGCTCTATACTGCCTAGACTCACTAACAATGCTACCATGCGTATTTACAACGCATTGGAACTTACGAAGATCACATCACAGCCACCTAATGTTGTTGCTACTTTGCCTTGTTCTCCAAAACTGACAGTTTTAAAACTGAACCGATCGGTACCAGCGAGCATAGAGCCCGTACGGAGTGTGCGCACTTGTCTATTCTTTGTACATGGTACAGAGCCGTGAATTTCTTCCGCTTTCGTCGTAGGCGAATATTGTCCCCCTAGTCTTCCCAATATCAAGAAACTATGTTAATGGTTGGCTTCTCCAGTTTAATCCTGGCTTAGACTCTTAGCTTTTGTTTATGTGTTATTTTTACTGCAGGGTGAGCTGTCTCGCTTTTGTTAGCGGACAAATCGATGCAATTCGCCCACTGTTTTCCGAAGACTCTTTCTTGCTGTCGTAAAGCTGGACGACAAGGTATACTAGCAATTTTTCCCCCCATTGTTGTTTTAATCATGAGGACCTTGCGTGCTCTTTTGTAAGTTTTAAAGACTAAGACTATAAGCGTCTTGGCTTGGTTTATGCTGCAAGTCAAGTTCAAAACGACGAACCCATTGTACCAGTTAGCGTGCATATATCTATGGCTTAAAATGTGGGTCCTTTACACTCCGTTGCAGTTCTTTCAGTCGGGCAATTCCTTTGAACTTTTTGATTGAAATAGGTTATGCGGTTTAACTTCATAATTAACGTTGACCAGTTTTAAACTCTTGTGGCGAAGCACTAGGACTCGGGAACTAGAACACCCTCACTAGTATCATGTATGTGGTGTAATAGTGTTTTTATAAGCGACATACAAGCATAGCATGTAAGCGAACAGCAAAGCACCTCAAGCGCACCTGCTAGGGCTGCTTTGCGTAATATTCGGCTCATTATATATACCATTTCTACCTAGAGGCCATCCACCTTCTGACGAGGCTGCAGAGAAGGAAGAGGGGAAGAAAGAGAAGAAGAGAGCATGAAGTGAAGGGGCAATAAGAGAACTGGTATTGGCCGTGGGCGGTCTGTGAAGCATTCCAGGTACGTAGAACCATCATATCAACGCCAGCAGAACCAAACCCAACAGGTAAGAAGGTTTTCTAACCTGAAGTAACCGTCTTATTCGTAGAGCAGCAGCAGCAGCTTTTGGTTATACCTTGCAAGGCTGGTGGCACCGTTGGTCCTTGGAAGAATTTTCTTGTAGTGTTGGCGGCCATTTTCTGGGTGTCACACTTGGTGCTAGCACGTATACACTTGCAAATCCTTGACGTTTTAACAACGCTTTTCTCAGTTTTAAGTGTAGTTGCTGGAAATATCTTTTGTGTAAATTTGTCCGTTTAGTGTGAAAGAACGCTGCCTGGCACCATGCCTTGCTCACCAATTTCGTTATCGCTCGCCACTGTGGCTGCCGTGGTTTCCGTAGCCCTTTTAGCCATCGCCTTTTCAACAGACAATTGGACTCACGTTAAAGTGAAACGATCAGAAGTCGAGGTACATAATGGACACATTTCTAGTCAACTTTCCCTTCAACTATCCCCTGAATTCTGTATCTTAAAATGATCAAGGAAAAGAACAAGCAAGATTCGAATCTTGCGATCGGGGAAAGTCACGATGTTTTTTTCCTTTCAATTCTGTTGTTGCTGTTTTCACATTTGTATGTGATTATGATGATAGTAAATGGAATGAGGACATGGCTGGGTGATTTACCTCTCATATGTGCCAGGAATGCATAAGGCGTTTGTTACTGACCTCCCTGGTTGGTAACTGTTGGGTGATTCCAGGTTGGGGATGAGCTCCAGACCTTGAAAAAAATTGCCACCAAAACACCGCCTACTTGGTTAAACTCGTTTCTTTGTTCGCTTGCGCGGTTTTTCTCTCTCCTTTTATTAACCAAGGACAGAAAGGCGACATGATAGCAAAATTAATTCTCCCGTTAATCAAATATCGGGAACATCTAAGCAGGCGTCACCTCACCATTTTTTTCATTGTTGGCGTTTCGATCTTGGATAATATAAGCCTACAATAAAGTAAGACTTCCTGACACATTAAGAATGATTGCTTTCCTTGACCTCGATTTCAGGGATAGTTTTAATTTTTTCCTTGTTTTACTGAAATTAAATAGCACATTACGTGCTACCTTTCTTGTCTTGTCACATACCTAGAGCAAGGCCGAGTCGGTTTCGTGTCTCTCCGTGCAACCCAATCTTCCGTTAAATCATCTATCTGTTACAGAGTCCAACGTGTTCACTTGACATATTTTCATAATTTTTTAACGCTCGGTTATTTTTGCCGTGACGGCCTTGAATTAAATTATTTCAAGTTAATATATTTATATCTTTTTTCTTTCTCTAGCAATTTGTTAATTTACGTGGGGATGAAAGCAAACAAATCACCAGAGAAGAATTCGATACGAATTTTTGGTACTTCACTCGAACCCGAGGCTTGTTCCGAATTTGCTTCCCGGAACAAGTGCCTACAGGAAGTAAGTAATCTTAAACTTTTAACGAATTGTATTTATTTTATTACTATTATTTGTCTCGGATTGAGGCGCGGGCAATAGCAGCTGGGACTACGGGAAATTTCTATCAACTTTTAACAAACCAGTTAGCGTGTAGACCGGTTATGGCGTAGAACATCCTTGAGTGCTATTTCGCCTTCTCGTGCCGTGATTGCACATTTGACGTCACTCTTTTTTAGGAGCTCTGCTTATAACACTACCTTTAGTAGACTTATGGATAGCGTGTTTGGTTTTTAGGTAACAAGCCAATCTCGTCAACTGTGAAAGAACCTCCTAAGCAGATTGAGGGGGGTGAATATAGGCCTACAGCCAAAGCATGTACTACTACTATTAATGATACCCAAACTATGAAGGTCTATCCTAGGTTTACCTAGGGGAAGGTTTGAAAGTTCCTTGCTACTTATCATGGAGTGTAGACGGGAAGTTCAAGGGCGGTCGAAGCGACAACGCTTAATGAATTTTGGTATTCGCTAGCGTAACGAATGGGGGTAGGGGGCAACATTGTGAGAATCGATATATTGGATAACAAAAGAGTTGAGAAGAAGTATGGCTAAAGTGTTGTTTTAGCATTACTAGGTCTTAAAACCCCCCACTTCATTTTATTATACAAGCCTATAGGATGTCTTTTTTCCCCGCACGAACATAAAATGGTGTAATCCAAGTATTATTTTCGTTCTGTGGGATTCCATCATAATTCTTTTCCTTTTTTTGTACTTGAGCGTTGTTCGTCCGTGTTTTATTCTGGAAAACTAGACGTTGCGTGTTCTAAAGTTTGTGCCGGGAAAGGGAAGTTTTGCTGTGGGAAAATGAGGTTGCTGTGTCAGAACTGACATGATATCCCATTAGGGCCAGCAAAATCTAGTTGGAGAGACTGTGAAGACTTTTCCAATTCGATAAGACATTAGTTCCGCTAAGCGTAATCTAGGTTAGTGTTAGCGAAAGTGTTAATGTTAGCTCTATAATATCCATGAATTTGGAACCAATTTCAGAAGTTTAGGATCGTCAAGTCATGATTTTCGTCAAGTTTTTTTTTCCTGAAGAACTTGTAAAGAATCGCGGTTAATTGATCGTATTGAAGTGCAAACGGAGAGGCTATTTTGATTTGTAACGGTAAGTTCATCTGTTTGGACGTTTCCTGTTAACTGTTTAAGGCTAGCGAAGTTGGCTGTTCAATCAAGATCTGGAACCGAGCGCGAGGTTGGATGATCTAGGTTAGTTCAGCATATCCAAAAGCGACCTAAAAGGTGACCACGCTTCTTTTGACACGAAAGCCATGGCCAGAAGCCCAAGAAGTAGGTTTGGGGCGTTTTTACCTTTTCTGGCTGACCAGCGGAATAAACTCTTCTTCTTAACTAGCTACTCTCTACCAGCTTTACTTTACCTTACGGGTCAGCTAACGGGAATATGGGACAAGGTAGGAAGATGTGTTCTTTGCCATACACGAATCGAGTAGCTGTACTTGCGACTAACTGGTAGTCGTTGATTCGACGTGGCGAAAAATGCCAAATTGTAATGGTAATGAAGTCAGTAAAGAGCGTACGACTTTCATACTTTTTGCGCTTTTTGACCTACTGCCTCTGTTTTCCCCAAAGTCAAAATTACTGCCCACTCACGTCCTACGAACGTGCTTACGAAAGCCGTTCTTTTTTTTTACAAAAAGAAAAACTATACATAAAAATTGATTCCGCTTTCCGTGTACTTTAGCTAATTATTGTCCTTTTTCTAGTAATGACGTATCGATCGCCAGTGGAAACCATGTGCACAAATGTGGATTACTACATTCCAGATGACCGCGAGAAAACAGCGAAGTTTGACGAACCTGCATTGGCTCATTTACGTAAGGGTTTCTCTAGTATGTTCCATAAAGAGGTCTTGGCATTGTTATTTTATTCTCTGTTCATTAACTTTGCATCGTGAGGGTAATTTTATCCAAGTTGAACAAGAATATTTTACTTTACGCGTTGCGTCCTTATAGCTTTATTCGTTTCTCACCTTTGTTGTGCGTAAGGGCGTTTCCGTGGGAAAGCTTTTTACATTCTTGTTTAATGACTCGGAAATGCAAAGGTCGACATTCCCTGCGATAGCGATTGTTCGTATTATAGCTTTTTATTGTGTGGTTATATTATTCCCCCTCTTTTTTTTAGATATGGCCCGTGCGATGATTGCCCTCTTCATCGTTTCCTTCTTCTTCGATTTTGTGGCCTTCTGGACCGGTGTTGTGGGTTGCTGGCGAAGATCTCCGGCCAACGTTACCACCACAGCAATTCTCATGCTGATGGCATGTAAGTTATGTTCCCTTAGTTCCGCCACTTCTGATTTCGGAGTGATTAACCTCAATTCACTCAATGTTCCACAAACCCTTGTCTGCAACTGCAGCCGCAAATGGATCCTCGGCTGTTACAGTTCGGGTTGTGGTACATCAGCTGTGGGAACTGCAATCATATAGATACCTACTGAGTGTATTTTTAGTTCCCTTTAACCTAATTCTTTTGTCTATTTATAGGTTTGTTTAGCGCTGGCGGAATGGGGCTTTGGCATGGTGTGGAATTTTACGAAAACGAGAAAATGGGCTCAGAAGAATACGCTAAACCGGACGTAAGTTAAAGGTTCTTAGTAAGCGAAGCGGCATATCCTATAATGGGAACTATGCACCGTGAAACACCTTTTCCTTGTTTATTAGTATATTACGAAGGATACGTAAGAGGGAAAGTAGTAAGGCTTCCGTTTCCGTTTAATGTTTGTGTAGGTTTTCAAAGAAACCTCGAATTTTTCGATGTTTTACTACGACTACGCGTGGTCGTTTGTGTTGGCTTGGATCAGCGTAGGGCTTTCTTTGATTTCTGCCATCTCCTTTGCTCTGTCTGCCTTCTTTATGGCAGGGGAAATTGCGGAAGTCAACAGGTCCGAACACCAGTCATACGTGATGCCAGGTACTTTGCGCTGTCATTCCAGCCCAGTCTTTTGTATGCAAACTGCATAGAAGCGTAGTCTGTAGTCTGCGGCTTTTATTATGGGGCAAACGAGCTGAAAGGTCTTATTGTCTTAGTGTGTGTGTTGTTGTGTGTGGGAGCGCGGTTATAACCAAAATGCTTATATGTTTGTCCGTTCCCCTTTGTTGGTTACTTTGTAGGTGCTAAAGCGTGCTCATTCGGGCGCGTACCAAGTTGCGTACGATTGGTCGTACATTATTGCGTGGATCGGGGTAGGCTTTGCCTTGCTGTCATCCATTTTATTTTCGTGTGCTGCCATCTGCCTTCGTCGTGAGCGGGAAAAGGAGGAAGCCATTAATATGCAATATTTGATGCCGGGTTAGTTGTTTTAACATCTGTTGTAGATGGTTGCCTGCTTTATGCTTGCCTTATATTATCCTTAAATCGTTTTTATTGAGAGTTTAAATGTCTCATCATGCTTTTCTGTTTTTTAGTTTACCCACAAAAACAACAGTATGCCTATGGATACGCTTATCCTGGACCATACTACCATGGCTCACAGTACGGACCCTACAATTACTAAAAAAAAAACAGGAAAAAAAACAGACACGACATCCAACGACTACAGTGGTCTATGGAAGCCAGATATTTCGAAGACTTCTTGACGTTGTTCCATAGGAGCAATTTTGACTGATTCTAGATGCCTTTTTGTTTGTAGTTCGTAATCATTTGGTCCATCGACTTTTCCTTGTTAACAGAAGCGAAAAACAAAAAAAGAAGACTCCCTTTTGCTCCGTCCCTATTTATAGGTTTGTACATAACGTGTGACGTTTAATTTTGTTGTTTAACATTGACAGGTCTTCTCGTTTGCAACTCTTTATTATGACAAAAGTGTGAACTAGACGCCACACGTATTTCATGAAACCATGTGTCTTGTTTTTATTGGAATATAACATTTACAAATATGGAAGTTCAAGCTTTATTAGCTAGATGATGTCGTTGGTTACTCTAATGGTATACGGTCCATAATTTTAGAACAAATTTTTAGCTGGTGTAAGGCAGATAACAATCTGCTTCCGCATTCGCTCTGTGAAGGACAGGAATTAATCGAATTAAATACAAAGGTATTAGACAAATGGTAGACCTACATCTGTGCTAGGGCTGGTGGCATTGTCCAGTTCCTCCCAGTCGCTTCCGTCACCCAACTGGAAGCCAGGTTGGTATTGAGGTAGTTTTTCTAAGAATTCCTGGCAAGTTCCGATACAATCAAGCATGTTTCTAAAATTACTTAAATTAAAGACTGTCATTTTTTCCAGTCTGTACGTTACTTCTGGGATTCGTAAGGTAGAGGCAATCCTATTTCAGGCTGAGATTGCAAAAGTTCCTGTATTAGGGCTTTATTTTTTTCAACAGCAAGGACACGGATAGCAATCCCTCGCGAAGCAGGTACTAAATTGCATATTAAGCAGCGGTTTAACTTTTGCATCACAATAACTCACCAAACTCTTCATCTGCAGGCTGTGCCAGTGCAGCAGGCTCTTCATTTCCAGTCCTACTTGATTGTGTACTTTCTCTCGAGTCAGTCCCGGACAAACTGCAATGCGAAACTTTTACATGTTCCTTGTCCTATTCAAAATAGATATAATAAGGTTACGTGGTAAAAAAAATCAAATTTACAAATGACATCTGAAAGAAGCAACAAGGTATTATTACTATTAATGTATTATTATTTCGCTCACATGTATGGAAGACGAACTGGAATTTTCCTTTCTTACATTCCGCAAATGCTCCAGGCTTTGTAGGTAATACGACTCTACTTTATCAGACGCAAACATCGTCTTTAAATTAAAAAATACTTCTATTATATTATCTCACAATAGCCGTTTCGTTTCTTTTTGTTTAGCTGCAATCTAACGTCGCGGTTTAAAAGGGAAACGCAAACGGCTAGGTTATCTCGAATGCATACACAAGCAACCTTTAGATGGCGCTACTGCACCCAAATTAAAGAAAATTCTAATATATGAAACGACTCGTTTTCTGCACGTACGTAAATCTTACGTACATACATTCGGGTTTACGTTCGGCATCTTTATATAAACATATATCTTCTATTCTTCGTTTTGGATTTTTCAACGCTCAATTTATATTCGTTTCATCGACGGTTTATTCATTTGAAGTGCACTTTCTTTTATTGCGACTCGTACACCCACCCATACGTAAACGCAATTTAAGCATGCATATGACATTCGTAGGCTCCAAATTACAGTATACAGGTAAACCTAATATCCGAGCACAGTGTGTCTGTGATTGTTACCTGCGCCAAATTATTGGCTTTAATTTAGTTAGTAATTAATTTACACCCATTTAATCAGGCCCACTTTGAATCGGTTCGATTCCCACACAAGGGTATAAAACTCGCCTGGAATTGGTCCAGCACGTCCTGCTCAAATGTTTCAATGACTTCATTTGAAAAATACGATTTTTTCGTCAATAGATTTTTTTTTGCAATGAACATCTTACAACTATTTTGTAGGAAAAGACAAAAAAGATTACTTAAAATGCAATGTCGATGCCCTTTGAGATGCCGGTAAATTTCTGAATTGAAAAATATGACATTTTGAAATATAATATTTAAAGTCATGAAAACTATTGCGTTTCAAGCACATGACTACCACGACATGCTCGATTTCTTGAGTATTTTCCTACAAAAATAGTAATGCTTCAGAGTTAACTTTAGTTGACGTAAGTGTCAAATTTTATTTATTTGGCCAGATTAATTTTATGTATGCTAAGTTATGCTACTTTTTTGAAAACTACTATTTGACTGTTTCGTAAGTGTTTCCTTCTTACATGCCTATGTTCGATTGTTTTGAATTCGTATCGTTTGTATCCCTCGCAATTTATATAGCGTATGTTATAAATTTTCATCTCTGCTTTAAGTTTTCAATCACAATGTCAGGGTATGGGAACAACTGTGCTCCGCTGAAGTAAGGATTTTACGAATGTTCAAGTTGATCGTAATTTATTACGATAATTGTCAAGCGACTTCCTACGTGATTTAGTCGATGTCACGTTTAAACAAGTTGCCAAGGTTACAGGGAAATTGCCACACCTAAATGTACGGATCTTGGAGCCATGCAATGAATGGACAAAATTTGCTTATGTAGTAGGCTCGATTGAGTGGGCCAAAAACAGTTGCAAAATAGCTGATACAGTGCTGGAACAGGTTACTCAGCAGGTATTATTAACGGAAAGTTGACTATAAAACGCCCTTGACGAAATGGCGAATGGAACGAAGTGACCAAATCGCCCTCCCGAGAGCACACGGCTTTGTTTGTTCCCGTTTGCCTGGAAGGATAGGATGAAACGGCTCTTTTTCGTCGCCGAGGGCCTTCCTACACCCCACCTGTGCTTTTTACCTGGAGAGTTGGGTGTGCTGGCTTGTTCCTACCTTTACCACCAGTCCTCTACCAGCTGTTATACGTTGTGCACGGACACCCGAAATATTGCTGTGAAATCTTACTGTATCGTTTGTTATTCAAACCATTACCAAACGTCAAGTTTTCTATTAACATTAGATCCGTATTTCTTGTTTTGGACAAGAAAGACTTGTTGAATTAAAAAGAAACTGTGTGAAATCCTATTTTACCAAAGTGCTGAACTTTGGAGAAAAGGTCATTCTGTAAAGTAGTTGGTTTCCAAGTTCATTTGTCGAAGTTAAACTCCATTGGAATAGTGCAGGATTCCTCTCTCTTACTGGATTGCTTTAAATAAGTAAGCACCTTATTTATTCCGTTCAAACCAACTTACATTATGTTAACCTATTTTGCCTTGTTGTTAAGGTACATAGTTTTATTAATTTACTGTCGACCTTTAGGGATTTTGCGCGCATACCTTGTGGCCTCTGGCAAGCACTTATTCGCGTTCCAAGAGACCTGCTTCTCATAAGTTGTTTTTAACCAATGTCCAGCTTTCTCTGCGTTTTACAAGATCTTTCTCATTTTGCGTTATATGTTTGCTGCAAAAATAGGTCTCCCGGTTAAGAGAAAAGCCAAAGGCTGCAGCGCTGTGCTGGATTCAGATGCTTGGCTTGTTGCTGCTGCTATAGCGCGAGCTGTGTTGAAAAGAAGTAGGACATGAGGACGATGGCCTACCTTTCTCTTCTTGTTAGATTTTCACGTGATTTCGGGGGAATAGTAATATCGGACCCTTTAGTTGTTGCTTTTTAGGTACTGTCGTTGACATTCAATATTTCATTCGAGAACAAAAATATCCGTTTTACCCCTTTGAGTAAGTTGATCTTAGCTTCCATTTGCTTTAAAACAAACGAGAGCCCGTGCTTCACTTGTCTTTTCCACTCATCCATCGCCTATTTCCTCGTTAGTCTCGGTTCAAGGTCCAGTTTTTCCCCAATTCTGATCAATTTAGAGTTGGCATTTTTACACTTAGGTTCGCCAGAACTTGCTCATATGGAAAGGGTTAAAAGTGATGGGGAATGTTGTACGTTCGCTTCAGGAAAGTGGTAGATTTGTGTTAAGGGTGATTGAAGGTAAGCACCCTTCACTTTTTCTTTACCTTGGTCTGAACTGTGTAATGAATTTTTAGAAAAGAAAGGCTGTTGGGTGTATATTGGACAGTGTCGTTAAGATAGGCAAGAGCCGTGCAATAGTAGAAAGCAAACAAGATTAGTCCAGCCATATTTTTACGTTGCTGGCCGTTCTGGTGACCCATTTCCATCCATGTCTACAGCCTTCCCTTGGGTGATTCCGGGTATTGGGCACCAACCGAATTTCCCACCGCTATTTTCTCTTTGTGTACGTGTTCTCGGCGTATTTTCTCCTCGTCGGTTCGTTTCCAGATCGACGACATATGGAAAGCATCTCCCCTATGCTTTCATGTTTACTAGATAAGGCCAGACCACCCCTTTCGCCAAAAGCCAGCTGTACTAAGTTAAGCTCTATGCATATTTGCAGGATCGAAAGTACCCTTCCTCCACATTCATTATTTGCCTTGCTGCCTTGAAAAATGATACGGTATATTTTTATCTTGATTTCTGCCTGTCTTCCCATTTCTTTCAATTTTGTACTCATTCCTCCATCATTGACTGGAATTCCGATGAGTCAAGCCAGTTCTTGCACCATCGAGTGCTTGCCTCGGCACGATTCGAGGTTACCGTTACGAAAATCATATCGGCTATTTCATCAAGTCGTTTGCTTCTATAGGATAGCACTTTTCTCATCCAACACTATTGACATATGCTTCAAAGTTTCTTTACTGCAATGCATACAAGTATGAAAGTTTCCTAAGCAGTCGATAAAAGTCAAGCTTCGGTAACTTTGGACTTTGCTCTCCTGGTCGATAGAAACTTTTTCCTAGGTTTCTTTTCATTTCATCAGTTGTTTTCCTACTTTTGTGGTAATTGTAACGTGGCCAAGCATGGTGCAAGACAAAACTATCCCCAGAAGCTTGATGGACCATGTGTTTGATGTATATACTCTGGCGTTGTCCATGCCTCAGCTACACGGTAAGCAAATTAAGGGGGAGGATACGGGCAAGTTTGAACTAGTCTCTACACGCTTGTAAGGTCTGAACTTTGCTGGAGCTTGATTTCCGCTCGATGGTGCAAAACAAAGAAATAACATTAGCTACCACCACACGTATGGCATGTTGCATGTTATTTGGAAACCTGGATCTTGCATGATCCATTGGATCCATGGATCATTGCTGGATCTTCCATGATCAATGGTGACGAAGAAAGTTTTTCTCTTTGGAAGGCATTCTACTCGGCACTCGTGCCTGGGGAATTCCTGGCCTTGCGATTGCTACCAGAGGTATTTGTGGGCCCCAGCTTTGACCCAAGATCTTCTTTGGTTTTACTTTCTCTCCCTTTTCTCTCCAACACCCGGATCTTGATTGGCCATACATGACCCATATAGAACTTCGAAAGGAAAGATAGGAAGGAAACACTGTTCGGAAAGGCAAAGAGGACTTGGGCCATTGTCGAAAGTCGCCATCCATGGAAAGTTTTGGCCTTGTGCTTGGAGAAATTTTCTGCGCCCTGCTCGGTTCAGGTTTCCTCGTCTCGTCCTTGACATTTTTCTATGGATCCGTGTGTCGTTATCACGTTCTTTAATGAAAACCCTCCACTAAACTTCCTGATCGTTTACCACTAAATCCGCTATTACCAGGCCATTTCGATGAGTTTTGTGGTTTGTTCTCCAAAAGCGGAAAATAAGTTAATGAGATCAAGGTTTAAGGGAAGAAGCTTACGTCAAGATATAAGTGATGTTTTTCTTTTGTTTCCATGAAAGCCGGTATACACATCGTTTGAGAAGGCGAAATCTGACCCTTCCCGTGTTTTAACAGTGTGACGTCAGCATAGGATTCCCATGTTGGAAGAAAGGGCGGAGTAACAATGCGTCCGGAAAGTGAACAGAAAGGAAAATCTTGTTTTAAAAGGGCAACTGTCTCATTAGGGTAAAGGAAGCTGAGGCCGAAGGACGCAAAGCGCAGGTTGTGAATAACAAA
Organism: Lepidurus arcticus; assembly: GCA_003724045.1. Classification (NCBI taxonomy): domain Eukaryota; kingdom Metazoa; phylum Arthropoda; class Branchiopoda; order Notostraca; family Triopsidae; genus Lepidurus; species Lepidurus arcticus. The sequence goes on along the minus strand of RJJA01000259.1, from coordinate 54,065 downwards.
CTTTCGAGCTTTAAAATTGTGTTTTTTTTTCTTCGTACAAGTGAAAGTTTCCCTGTCAGAAAGTTTCCTGTTATGAAAGAGTGTCGCAAGTAATGGTCGTTTTCCTTGATTAAAAATGGTAATGTATACCGTTATTAATTTTTGTTGTTGTTTGTTTACAGATTCATTCTGAAGTTCGCGACAATGGGGCAGGCCGGCCGCACAAGGTCTGGCCTTGCCAGAATGGTATTCATCGTTAACGTCTTCCTAGTAATGATAGCTGGAGAAGCAGAGAGTACGGATTGGATACGGACTATTCTTGCTGAACGGGAATTTTATAACTCGACGTGCGCCCCAAGAGCCACCTGCAAAATCGACAAAGTAAGTGGTCGTCGCTTCTCTTTTCTAGTCCGACCGCTTCTAAATGGGTGGAATGTTTTCTAACGGTACCATTTTTGTGGTTTCTAGGGCAGTCGCATTAGCGATTCGACCGATTGGAAAATTCGGAACTGCATGTGCGATGATCTCTGCGCCACGTTCGGCGATTGTTGTCCAGATGCCAAAGCATACAGAGCGGTAGAGCAGCAAACTGCGGGCAGCAATTTCAAATGCATCGTGTCGCCCAAATTTGGAGGCAGCATGATGATTGCCACCTGCCCCGCTCCCTGGAAAGACGAGAAAACCCGGCAGTTGTGCGAAGCCGAATGGAACGCTTTAGAAATCGCGCGTGACCCGCTCTTCGCCATGCCCGTGACGAGCAAAACGACGCGATTGTCGTACAAGAACGTCCACTGTGCGGTGTGTAACGAAGACACACCCGAGCCGAATCTACAGGGAGAGCCACAGTTGCGGTTTTGGTCGCCGCGCTTGGAATTTACTGGGATCAGCAATACCGATCCACGTTTGGCGAATGCTAGCTCCATCTTGTATTGGAACCAGGAGCGGGAGTCTTGGGGGTTGGATCTATTCGACAAGTACACGGGACAAATTAGTTTCTACAGTTGCCTGCTCCAGCCACATATACCCGATGATGTGTCGCTCTTTGTACGCCCTTGTCGCCCCTACGAGGGTCTGTGCCCTGACAACTATACCAACAAAGACGTCCAAACCAAGTGTGAATCGTACACGTCGTTAACCTACTCACGGAATGAGATATACCGCAATGTACACTGCGCCATTTGCAATGATGCTGTCCTGAAAGACTTGACGTGTTGGGAGCAGAAGTACGGTCGAGACTCCAAACCAGGATTGGGTTCATCCAATGCCTTTGCCCTCCTTTTCGATCTTAATGATGCGGATGGATCTGGGGAGGTGGGCCAAATGAAAAAGTGCGCTGCAGCGGAAATGTACGATCCGTTTGCCAAGCGTTGCCGACGAGTCCTGTGCCTCGGGGCAGGCCAATCTTACCGGGAAGGCAAATGTATTGATCTAACTACGACCACGACAATTACCACATCAACAACGACGCCTTCCACAACAACTCTTCTTGCCAATATTACCTCCTCGACTAGCCCACCCACTTCTACCACCGGCTCTACGACGACTGCCGGTACCTCACCCAGTATTAGTACGTCGTCGACCACAGAGTACGTGCCTGTTATTTTCCCCGACGAGGATGAATACCCAACCGATAACCCCGAGGAATCGACTGCCAGCACTGCCCCTACAACTCTTTCGGTACCAGCGTCGACTACCGTTGCCAGCACCTCTGCTCCCATTCTTGGGTCAATCGCCAATGTCACGGAGATTACAACACTACCATCTATGTCTACCGCCCATATTCTTGAAACCACAACTACCCACGAGAACAGCTCGGAACTCGCGGAAACGGAAGTCTCTGAATTTGCTACGTGTCCCAAGTTTCTATTGGGCAAGGATGAAGTGCAGTTTGGGGAAAATGGTACCCTGTACGTCCACACCTACGACAAAACCTTTCATCCTGGCGAGTACACGCTCCACCACGAGGGCGGCGTGTTTATTTGTGCCGTGGGAATGACCAACGTTCCGAAATTTGATCCAGTCCTGGGCTGGATTACCATCGCCGGCTTGGGAGTGTCTGAAATTTGCTTAGCTCTCCACATTATAGCCTCCGTTATGACACCTGACTTGCATAATTTGTCTGGGCGCAATGTGGCGTCGTTATCCGTTGCCTTGTTTGCTGCGTATGGTTCTTTTATGGCTGTCCAATTCGTCTCGCCCGCAAGTGATCCCGACAGCAACGCCGTGTGCATCACGGTCGCCGTTTTGACGCACTACTTTTTCTTGGCCGCCTTCTGGTGGACCTCGGTTTTGGCGTGGGATGTCTGGCGCACTCTGAGATTGGCTACCGTAGAATTACGCGCCCCCAGTGGAAAGCAAAATGGTAAATTCATTCTCTACTCACTCTGGGCCTGGTTGGGACCGGCTATTGTTGTCGCAGCTGCCGTTGTGGTAGATTTTGTGGATTTAGGCACTTTCGTTATTCCTCCCGAGTTTCATCCCCAGTTTGGTAGCCATGTCTGCTGGTTTGGTCAACGCAAAGCATTGTTGATTTACTTTGCAGCGCCACTGGCGGCCATTTTGGGCGTCAACCTCATTTTGTTTCTGTGCTCGGCCTACATGATTCACTCGACGACCAACAAAGCGCCCAATTCCCCTGCTTCCAATTCGAGCCACATGCAATCTCGTAAACAACTTGGCTTGTATGTCCGTTTGGCATTGCTCATGGGCTTGTCTTGGGTAGCGGGATTGATTGCCGGAGCAGCTGATTTAACACCCCTTTGGTATGTCTTTGTGGCGTTGTGCTCCCTACAAGGACTGTTTATTCTACTCGCGTTCACTTGCAACCCAAAAGTAATGCGCTCTTTGCGGAACCGGGCCTATTGCTGCGGAGCTATTCGCCGTCGCCGTCCTTCTTACAAAGCAGCTCTGGTGGGCAGTGGAAGCAAAACGGGAGGCAATCGTCGGTCCGGTTTGGAACCCCGAGATTCGCACGATTCACAAGCATCTAATACATCCAATACCTCAGCATCCTCTTTAACGAAAACGACGAGCACGCTAAGCAACTCCAGCAGCCGCTAAAAGAAACACGATGTCTCTCTTCGAGTATGGTTTGATTGCTAGTCTGCCTAATAGATGATTTCCCTTTTCACTCTAGTTTGCATGCCTTTCTGGAAAAATATTTTTTTTTCTTGGGAACGAATCTCCCTTTAGCGTTGTGATATAGTCTCCTTTTTAAATTAAACTATTGTCCGTAATGATCCGATCCGTTATGGAATTATGCAGAATGTATTTTATTACGTAGACTCGCCCAACTTCGAGTAGCAGGCTGGTACTAGAGCTAATTTAAACGGTAACTTATACATTACTTAAGTATTGATCTTGACTAGGAGTATAGGGAAATATTCTTGAAATACTCCTTTTTACAAAGTAATGTAGGAGAACATGATGAACATTTGAAGTGTTTGATGTCGTTCGGTTTAACGTTTTTATACCCATGTATATCCATTGAATGCACGACATTATCGTGCCATATCGTACAAAAATAAAGAATGGTTAGTTTTGAAGTGTAGGCCTACTGGTCGTCTTAAATCGTATTCAAAGGTTCTGTTTCTTCGTCGAAAGGTTTACTTACACCGATTCGGTATAAGTAAGTATTCGGTATAGGATTGTCAAGCTTCGGTATCATCGAAGCTTGACAATCCTGAAGGCATCCCGTACATTATTAAATTCCATTAATAGAGACCCAAGACCAGTTACATTTAATAGCTCAAGGGTAGGTTGATTTATTTTTATTTAGGATATCCAATGTAGGCTAAATTCCAAACCCCTCCCTGTGAGGAAATGAAAAAACAGGTCGCCGCAGAGGGTAGCACATCGTGTAAAACGCAGTGTTGGGAATGAAGTCAGAGACCAAGGATCAACATCAACACTAGTAAAATTGTAGTTCTCCGACCCAAGATCCACTGTTATATATTATCGGATGTCACCGAGAAAAAAAAGGGCATCTGCTGTGGTTCACGCAAGACAAACGTTTCAAAAGTGAATCGAGGCTCCCAAATAGTGAAATTGCTTTTTCAGGTCATGCCATTTCCTCCGACTGTCTCTCTCTCCTGGTGGGAGCCATGTTTACATTTTCCCTCCCGCACCGGATGCAATCAATGATGCTAAGTGCCTTTGACACTATTTTCCATGCCCGAAAAAAGTCTCTTTATAATTCATCGACTGTAAAATAATGTAGGGCATACACGTGTGGTGCAAGATAGATTAGACAGTTGTATTTAACATACACATGATATATACATAACCTTTTAGAATTCAACTAATCTTAAAAGAAAAGCTCCGAAAACAAACCGCTTAATATACAGCCTTGCTCTCTTACATTGTAATCCATGTTGCAGACATACCAACAAGACAAGTCCAACCGCTATTTACACGCGACTAGCATACCTTTTATACAAGGATAAATCAGAAGCAGAGGGTTGTACAGGCCTCTTGGAGCCACAACCAGCATAGTTAGCGTACAAGTCCAGCATACTCTTTTTGACGGTTGGCATTGCTACAAACGTCGTATTGTCCAAGGAAATCAGACTACGCTGAACCAAACGTAGGCCGCGGTTAATTGGTCCTAATGTGGTACCTGATGGACTAGACTGCTCGGCAACTTTGGCGTACCTTAAAAAATATATAACAATATAAACAAAAACCCACATTTGGTTAACCAAGTATCAGCAGTGGTAAATACCTTCGGTAGAGGTGCAAGTCATTCTGATTTGGTGTAACCGTTTCCACGCCATACGTCGCCAACATACTTGGGAAAAGCTGTTTAAACGTCAATGGTTTCTTTTCCTCCTTGGTGCTCTCTGAAGATTCCTTCTTCAATATAATATACCCGTCCTCTTCATCTGGCGAGTCTTCAGATTCCGTGCTGATAACAATTACAATCGTGACGCAAGTGCCTCTTGAATAAAATTTCCCTTGAAAAGTACCTTGTACCCGATGCTGTGCTTCCTGTAGAGCTATGGCCTGTGAGTGAAGGGTTCTTCATGATAGGATTACCCTTGCTCTTGCTACTCATCTCCTCGCGCCTCTTCCCAAGGCGAATCCGGACAGAAAAGGGGCTAAAATTGGTGGTAAAGTTCGGCATAAAATCCCTAAAGTATACTGATTAACAAAAGTGTAGCAATAACAAAATAAGCAATAGATTACCGAACGGAATGCAATATTGTATACGCAAAAAGATCTGCTAGAATCGTAAATTCGTACGGACGGTAGTACTCGTAATATCCGTCAATGCGAATGTCTTGGAGAGGGAGGGGCGTGAGAGTAATGCAGCGTTTTTCCACTTCAGACAAGGGTAACGGCAAAAACTTGACAACCTGCTCGTCCCACCACTGCGTATAGCTTCTGACAGTTTTCCTTATTGTCAATGGGTGGTGCAAGAGATAGTCATTGGGCAATTCCCATATAGGAACTTTGTGCTGATCTGGCACAAAAATTCCCAGAAATAAGTTCATGGCATTTTGTTTGTCGGCATCTAAATGTATCAGTAAAGGTTATGAAAGAGAAAAGAGATTTACAGTCTAAATGTACTACCTGAAAACGTGTTGGAATAGTATCTGCTCAGTGTTTGCATGATATCATTGCCTTGAGACGTCCAAGGTGCAATACGACGATAACTTTGAATACGATGTACCAATTGGGAGCCGCCATATTGCAAAGCCAAGGTATCGCCGTGATCCTCATAGAGTTCTTCCAACATTCGCACGCAATCCGAGTCAAACTCTAGGTGCGGTTCATCAATAATTCCCAAAGCGTACAACTAAACACAGGACCTAGTTGTTAGCGTTTTCTGCGTAAGACTTAGTTTTTTTGTTTTTTTAAAGTGGTTACCTGGTAGGCTAAAGCACACTTCCCAATAGCAAACTGTGCCGTGTTGGTTCGATCTAAACAATCGACGCAATTCACGCGGATGATTCCAGTTTGTCTCCTTGGCCAACGATCCGATTCCAGACTCGCTGGGTTTAGCGATGCTGCTTTCATCATGGGCACGGATTGGGTAAACAACTCTTCCAGGTCTTTGTGATGAAGTAGCGGCGAAAGGGTATGGCTGTGGCAAAAGAGTGGCCCTTGGGACTGAAACAGACCTGTTCGGCGGATGCAAATAGAGGCAATATCGGCTAACCTAGCCATGACGTTGGCGTCCTTTCTATAATGAAACCCCGTTAACGCACACGACAACAATGAACCGCAAATTATACAAAATTAAGGTATACGTACAGCTTATTGAGCCGAGCCATATCAAAACCAATATATTGGATATGATGAGTAGGTGGAAGAAACTGATTGAGGTACTGAACGGCAGTCAAATACTCGTCACTGAGAATGCTTTCCTGGCGTTTCTTTTCCCGTTTCTTTACCAAGTTTAAAACAATCACAGGTGAGCCATAGCGCTTCATGAGTTGTAGAAAATGCAAGCCTAAAGTGGGACTTAGTACTTGGTTTTCCAAAACGATTCATCAATAAAGTAAAGCAACCTGGCGTTTGGGCGAAAGGATCGCTCGTATCAATGGAAATGGTAGGTTTGGGGACCATTTTGACCACATCTTGGCTCCAATGTGCCGGAATGGAACCGCGCAATTGAACATACGAAGAATATCGTCCTTGAGACCAAGATGATACACATGACTCGTGCAGAATTTGTTCAGTTTCAACTTCATTGGCCACGTCTCCCTTTAATACCACTAATACGTTTAATCTTTAAATTGAATAAAAGTTACGAATTACCTCATTATTAGCCCCTCGCTTTAGAAACCGCGTTCCAGCATAGCGATTGGACCGGCGAGCAATCAAAGTAAGGTAAATAGGTTTGGCGAAAACGCTAATATTGGATTGACCCACAAAACCATGAATGACATACAGAAGCCAATCTGAATGTAGCATATGCTCCACTGAGCGCAGCAAGTAATCATTCCAGACGAATTTCCTGTGAGGTGCCGTTTGGATGCCCCAATCCGTTGCTGGAATATCGCAAATGTTCACTTCTTGGCAGTCTTCTCGAGCCGATTGGCGCAACTCTGCTGGCAAAGTCAAGTTATACTGGACAGTATGGGTCAGATCATAACTATAACTACACGAGAAATGATGCAAGTTTGTGCCAAAAGAAGAACGAAACGCTCATACCTAAAGTAGAAATTGGAGGAGAGATCTACGCTTTGGAACAGTTTGACGTATTTGGCTTCATCTGGATGAGCTATGCGAACAGACTCATTGGGAATGTAAACCATGCTTGTTTCCTCAATCTTGTAAATCGTGTGGTAACCAACCAGGGCTATTCGTCGTCGCTTGGTGATAAGGATGATGTAGTATCCTTCCATGAATTTAACGAATCCTAAAAGAAAACTATATTCCCGCTTTTGATAGAGCCAGGCTTATTCATACCTACAATACCGAATGCAGAAACAGCTCGGCTAAACCCAAGATTATTTTTCTGACGAGGTCTGTTGCCCACGTCAATCATGCTCAAGAGGTCCCTAACTTCTTGGTGATTGTACTCCATCAAGTCATCCACAACAAGAAGGTTTCTAGCTTCTGTTCTATCAATTTTTAGTACGCGAAACCTTGTTTGTGTGTTGTTTGATCCCACCAAATAGAAACGCTGATTTAAGAAAAAGAAAAGATAAATAAACTACTTTTATGCCTTGATCTTCTGACGACTTACTGCTTTTGTTTCATACAAAGCCATTTTCTGAATTCCACTGACGAAAGGATGAAACTTGAAATCTTTCGTTTTCTTGCAATTTTCTTGTGATGAACACATCCTGACCAAGTTATGATGATCCAGCTAAAACAAAATATAAAACACAACCACAACAAAACTGACTCTTCCTCCACTGGGCGGCATGCAGCAGACGCCGCCAGCGATGCTTGATCCGCTGGGGTGCGTCACCGCTGTGACGTAGGTAAAGGGGCGGAATGCAGGCTATTCGATAGCTTGAAGGTCATCGATCGTGTTTGTAAACACAGCAATCGCACAACAACGTGGCGTATCTCAACATGTCAGGTGATGGGGCAAATCTTATACAAAACCGACAGAATGCAAACGGAGAGAATGAAGAAGGTGGCTTCAAATCAATCCCCACCTTGCCTATTGCCCTATTTCAGCTTCTTGTGACAGTAAGAAGCCAACTTCTTTTTACTTACGTATAGAAGCGTTAGATCAGAAGCGTTAAGCTTTTATCAATATCATTAATGTTAAAACAAGCGCCTATCCTACTAAATATAATTTTTACTAGGTTGGTACAGTGATTGCCGCATGGTTAGTTCCAACTTACTTGGACGCAGAAAGCAATCCCAGCTCTGTTCCTGTTCTACTATATATTCAAGCGGGTCTTTGGATATTTCACCTTGTAATTTAAAAAACGTTTCAAGCTTTTTTAATTATGTATCCTAACGCTAACGTTCTCTATTATCTTAGCTGGGGTATAGCTATACTTTTTCAAAACACGAGGAATCAAGGTTGAATGGCTACTTAGACTTTCATCCAGTCCTAAGCAAGTGGGGAAAGATACCTTTACTTATCGTCTCCGTTGGTAATTTTTTAAGTTGTACTTTCATAACGTATCCGCATAACCAAAGATAACTTTCTTTCTAGTAAAAGTGTTACTCGTCGTCGTTTTGGGAGTCTTGTGGGATAATTGCCATGAAATTGAGACCTGTACAGATCACGTTCATCTCACACCTGTCCATTACATCCAACTCATAATTACTCTAGAGGGACTGCTGGTTATTATAACAACAATACCATATATAGGTAATCAGTAACCGTATTTGTATTTCGAGGTTTTAATTTCGAGTCTTTGTTTAGTTCACGTATGGCAGTTCAATCGCCTAAAGCCATTGCCAGACGTTTATCAAGAAGAAGCTATGCATGAAAGTTTCCGCACGTTTCAAGACACTGCTCACAGGTAATATTGTTAACTTTCATGTTACCTAAAACTTACTTGAATAATAAAAAAATTTACTTCAATAATAAAAATTCTATGTACAGCGAACGCAGCCCAGACGACTTGCTAGAAAAACAGGCAGAAACTATTCACTACTTGAAAGAACACAATTCCATTCTTAACGCAAAAGTTCTCGCGCTCACTCATCAACTGAATCATGTTGAACACGCTTGAAAAAATACCTATATCATAGCTCATGACGTATAGCGCCTACTAGTCCACAGCTTCTCAAATTTCCCCAACCCAAACCCAACAAGTTCACAGCAATCCCCGATGCTGCATTTGCAACTCAAACCGCCTGTTTGTTCTCACCCCCTTGATAATAGTCCGTTGCTCCACTCGGCTATCAAACCTACAATTAGAATCATTAAGTTCCGTGCCATGTGTCTCTCAAGTGACATTTTTGCTTACGTCGAGGTACTCAACACACTCTTGTTGTTCCTTTCGTTGTTGCGAAATGGTTTGAGACTTCCTTTATGAGGCTTATACGTGGAATTTCTCGGAGAAGATCTGCTGACCGGCTTAGCTAGCTTCGTTTTAGCAACTTTTCCAGGACTTTGGCCTGAAATGGACATTACACTTATAACCAACAAATTTCTGTACAAAAAGAGTCCTACCGAATGTCTCCACAGTGGTTTGCTTATGCTTCGCCACGGAACCTTTTGCCGTAAACTTGGGAGTCTTCAACTTGGAACCAGAAGCAAAATCTAGCTTCACATCTGTTAAGCTCAGTACTGGTTGGAACACGCTATCCTTCTTAGCAGCTTCACTTTTTCTCACATCAAAGGTGACCTGGGACAGACGCACGATAAAATAAGATAATTTGATTTTAAAATGTCAGGTTACCTCGTTAACTATCCGCTTTTTAACTTGATCCATAACTTCTCTTGTTTGCTGAGAAACTGAACGAGCTTTAGCCACACTGGTCGTCAACGTCGCCAAACGTTGCTTCTTCTTGGTTACGTAATCGTTCACCGATTCCATCTTCTCGAACTCTCTTTGATGTAATTCCGCAAAATTCGGCGGTGCTCTGGGTGTCTTTCTCTGCGACCCAAACACAGGTGACGATTGCTCCACTTTTCGTTGTTCCTTGACGTAATTTACGAAACGAGGAATCTGGCTTTCTTTCTTGTGGCTACCCGCTGAAAACGCCACCACAATCATGAATAGTTAATAAAACAGTTGAATACAAAGAATGAAAAGATACATACGTGTCTTTAAAGGCAATTTTCTGCTGGCGATCGGTGTTACTTGCGCGACAGTTGGTTTTCCTTTGGTAGCGACCTGTCCTTTACGGGCAGACGTGAAAACGACCGGTGCAGATACTGGCGCCTCCACTCTGCGCCTTTTACTCGCCAAACGCGCACTAGGTGCGACTTCAAAAGTGTCATCAAGTTTGTTTCCATCGCTAGGTTCTACTTCTTCAGGAAACGAGCGTTTCTTAGAGCGCGTCTTGGCGCGAGATGCTGGTGTAACTTCAAAAGTTTCGTTCAACTTGTCCTGATTGTCTCCCTTTTTGGTTACTGGAGAAACTTGGACGCTGTCTTGCTGTTCGCTTCTTATGATGGGCGACCTTTCTTCATCTTTCTTTAGCGATTTCTTCAAAGCTGCACGGCGCTTCTGCTTTTGACTACGTCGAGCATCAGTTGCCAGCGCATCTACTTGCAATTTTTCTACGAGTACAATAGGAACAACTCCCATATCCAGTTGCTCCATTTGGTCCTTCGTATGGGGGTCTGACAGTCTATTTTTTCCAGACTCCGATTCATTGGCTGCTGGTACCTCCTCGTTTTTCTTGGCGCGCTTGACGCCACGACGCTTGCCATTTTTGCTTTTGGCGGTGGGAGCTTTTCTCACACCAATTTCTTCATCTTCAGCATGACTTGGGTTTCCTGCTGCTTCCATCTTGGCGGGCAAATCTTTTTTCTTGGCTAAGGAACTGCTAGTGGAGGCTAGAGCGACGTCGCCATTTACTTCTACAATTGACTCTTCCGAGGACGCTTCATCTGTGTCTTGTTTTTCAGCAGCTTTCAAGATTTGCTGAATAAGCTTTTCCTAGAAAGATAATATAATGTCGTAATACTAAAACTACTTTGAGATACAAAAACAATTAATTCATGAGCCATCAGCGTTCAAATTGCACAACTCAAGTCAAGCCAAATGTTTTTGGTAAAATACACATACAAAACAACAACGAACAAATGCAACTTATTTTACTTTGGTGACACGTCTGAGCGTTCCCAGTTTTGCTCTGGCTAGGCATTGAAGGTCCTTATATTTTAGGTTCAGCAAAGTTTCGTGATCCATGATTTCTGCTGTAGTTGTGAAGAAAATTTTAAACCACCAACCGTTTAGGAGCACGTTCTATTCCTTTCCGCGATGGCGGTTAAAACAAGTCGAGGATTGTTCAATAAATTGCCGTTAGAGGCATTACTTGCTACACGACAAAAGTGAAAAACGGGAAAAACATGGGCGACGAGAAAACAACGAGTAAATAGAAGTTTCTATTAGTTGTTAAGCTGTCTGGCCTTTAAACTGTATTTCTGTGCACCCAGTGATTTTCAGTTTAACTTAAAGTCTGTTTTCGTCTTATTAATCTTATTAAGTCTGTTTTGTCTTATTTTAGGCTGGTGGGTTCAGTTTTTCACTGAGGCTGGAATACCCCCGAGAGCTGCTGCAAACTATGCTGTCGTTTTCCAGGAAAATCGTATTCAGAGTACCATGTTACTGGACTTGAACAAGGAATATTTAAAAGACATGGGGGTGACAATTTTGGGAGACGTAATTGCCATACTAAAGCAAGCAAAAATTGCTCACGAAAAGGCGGCACGCGAAAAGATCTTACCTGATAAAGTTAGCCTTATTCCGAAAATATCTCGTAAGCTTGTCTAAAATGTTCGGAATATCGTTTAACGGGTTTTTCTTTTCAGCGGTTACTCGTGTTCTTAAAAATCTTAAAACAGACGTAACTGAAGATGTCTACCCTAAGCCCAAAAAAGTTGTACCCAAAAGTAAGCGAGTCGAATTGCTATTTCCAATGAATGAATGCTAAACTAATCATATTTTTTTTTAGCTGCCACTGCAATTGCAACAAGACCTGCTCCTAAAATTGCTGTTCGCAAGCTAATAAAAACCATCACCCAACCGGCCAAGGAAGAAACAATCACTCCCATGACGCCAAAGGCGAAACCAACATCATTAGCGTTAGCAAAAGCACAATCGGTAGAATCAGACTTGGAAGAGTTGGCCTTATCTCCTGGCGAGGAAGTTCCAGTTCGGAAAAAGCGACGAGTTTTGCCTGAGCATGAAGGTGGCTACAAAATCATAATGCCTGCCGGTACCACTCCAAAAACTCAGCGTATTTTAGCAAGTCAGAGTACTCAAGGTAATAAACAAATTAGAAATGGTCATCTATTAATATCGATTATTTATTCCAATACTAATTATCAATTTTATTTCGCTTTATTTTTGTTTTTCAGTTGCAAAAAAATCGGTTTTTGATCGCTTGGGAGACAGTTCAGTCACTAGTACAACTGGAAGCGACACGGAATCTTCAAATGACAAACAGTCTTCCATATTCCATAGACTAGGAGGCATAGAGAAGATCACTCCTGTCAAAACTTTAACAAGAGCTCCTTCCCAAGGCACTCTGCGTTCGATAGAAAAACCCTTCCTGAGAGGTAGCATAAACAAACACAATTCTAGAGAAACTCTCCTTATAATAACATGTAATTAGAAGAAGTTCCGATTGTAAAAACCCCAGTCATAAAAAGATTGAATCCGTTTGATGAAGGACAGCCCGTCAAGAAGATGATCAGGAAACTCGAGCCAGAAAGTACTCCAGACAACTGTGAATGGTCACATCAAAGAGTTTAAATCCTTGCATTTGTTTCAGGCGTTTCGACAAATGGTTTAAAACATCGATTAGGGGATTCGGGTACAAACTTAAAATTTAAAACAAATTTGAAGTCACCAAGTTCTACCCTAAGAAAATTTGCAAAGCCGATAAACCCTGTAAATTCGAACGTTAAGGAAAGATTGGGAACGAGGCAGACTGTTTCTAAGTCGGTGCCGGTAGTTTCGGGTAAAAATGTGTTCAGTCGCCTGGGTGCCAAATGATGCCACGGTTCGTCAGTTTTACCGTAACGCAATGTTTCAAACCCCATTTAACCCGAAAACCTGGACAGACCGTGTATTGTTTGCAATTGCCTTGTTTTTACTTACTTAGAAGTGTGAATCTTTAAAAAAAAAATGAAATCCGCATCAAGAACAAAGCCCTTTTAATTCCAATCTTACGAACAAATCAATCATCTTTTTATTTTTGTTTTATTATGTTTGGATAAAAAGCTGTTAGTTGAAATGTACCAAAATAATTTAAATCTGATTGGGGGGAAAAGGCAAGGATTTCATGGAACCCTGTATGTGTGCGGACTACTGTGAAGAGGAATAGATGGCGTATGTGCTCTCTTTTTGTCGAAATCTTATCTTATCACATTTTGGGAAAAATGGTCAGTCGGTGGTTTTAGTTCTGTCCTTATTTCAGGTCTAGGATTTGACCGGGCTTGTCAGCAGTTCAGCTTTTCTCCAGCTGCGTCGTCTTTTGACTGGAAAAACTGTGTAAATCGGAAAAATAGGCTAATTTTGGTCTTGGGTTATAACGTTGAGGCGCCACTGCTTTCAAGGACGGGTAAGGTAATACACTTATAGAGAGCTGTCTCCTCCTTCATTCCTCTTCCTCCAAGACGGTCTCTTAGCAAATTTTCTACATTTGTCTCTGACTGGCTGTCGGTCTGCTGGCTGGCCGGGAACTCCGGTGTGAATAAACGTCCCTAAAGAGAGCAGGAAGTTTGCAAAGTACACGTTTGTTTACCATCCCCAATTTGGTGAGTGTGAATTACAATGGTTGAAGTCACAACCATGAATAACGTGGAATATTCTACTGAGATTAGTTACATGGAACAAGAAGAAGAATGGGAGCGGGAAGGATTACTGGACCCAGCTTGGGAGAAACAACAACGAAAGGTAATTATTATTTACTCGCATTAGCCAGGCGCGACTACCTTGTTATTTATATTTCACGCCGTTTTGTTGGGGTCGCCTTTTTGTACCTTTTCAAACGGCAATGAGAGCCACGTCTAACTTGTTACCTCTATGCTCTAACAAATTACAAAGGGTTTCGTCTGTATGCTAGTCTTTTGTACGGTATAGCTCTACTTCAGCATTCTAAAAGCCCGTCTAAGTCCAACTTTCTTACTTTCCGGTTCTTTCTAAGCTGGAATAAGCTAGGCATTATCGTATACAAGGAAGCCTTGGAAACCCAAGATGCTTGCCACGACGCTAGGGACGTTCTAAAATTAGGTAGGCAGCAGCGTATCTGTAAATGACCCCATTATTTTTTTCTTCGTCTTGCAAATGAACTCTCAAACGATTCCTTTATATCCAAGTACATTGCAAAGCATCTCCAGACAATCATTTTTATAGACAGTTGCTAGTATTTGGTAATTAGAGCCCGTCTTATTCTTCTTCACTAACTAAATAAACCTTGGATTTCAGGAGCCATACGTTTAAAACCAGAAATGCAGGTTCCAGTTTCCGGTTCCCACGTTCAATGAGACAATGTCCTAATATCCTCTTGCATACCATTTTCTCACAGGGCTCAATCCCCAGCTAGGATGTTCAAAAGAAGCACCCCAGCAGATCCAGGTATTCCCACACTTAGGCAAACGACAGCGCATCTAGGTAAACGAACGCCTCTAGAATTTCGTCAATGGAATCCTATGGTAGCCAGCCTTTTTACTTGCCTAACGAAAAGCGAAAAACAGCCGGTTCTTGTCGACCAGCTTAGAACGAGATGAGTCAGGTCTAGGAAAAGTCCAAGTTTTGCTCTCGTCGCTCTTTGCAAGTTTCTTTGGCCAAAAGAAGCCCGAGCTCTGCATCCAAAATAACTTCGGTGCTCCTCTTCTTCCGTCTCACCCAAGCACCTCGCCTCTTCAATCTCTCATCCCTGAAGATCCCTGAAGCTCGCGTACGCCTGCGTGTCTATATACACTTTGGTGATCAGTAAAAATAAAAAGCATAACTGCGAAGCTTGAAAAGCATATAGTTTCCGCCTTAAAATACAAAAAGACTTAGAGACGTTGGGCTTATATCAAAACAGTTATCATAGCCAAACATCCTTCTAGTTCGAATCCTTATCAACCGCAAAATATCTTTTTGCCTTGGTAACTTTCTACATATTGTAGCGTAGCACACCTGGAAAATAGTTTGGAGAGGCAAGTTAATAGATGTGTCTCCAGTACGGAAGTCGAAGAACCGGAAAACGAGCCCGGGCTGGGTATTTTGTAGGTGTTGCAACACTGGAAAGGGAAGTCCGTTTTACCGGTTGGCTAATTTAAGGATTTAGGCACGCGGGAGACTTTTTTCGCTTCAAAATGTTTGACATTTTTAATGACATAGCAGCATCTAGGGCGTTTGTCGGAGGTGACGGGCTGCCCGCCTTTTTATGCCAACAAGAAACTTATACATTGCAGGAGCAGAGCAATGTTTGTTCTTTTTTTCCCTCCCATTTTGTTCTTATTTGGTTGAGCTCGTTCCTGGCGTCAGCTTGGGTTCTTGAACGAGGAAATGGAAGTCTAAACAGTTGGGTCCAAGTCTGTGCGTATAAATCGTAAACTAATGGCTTGCAAGCACACGGAATGAGTGCGTCTACCAGATAATTGACACCATTAAAAGAACAAAAAAGTAGACCACAAGCAATGGAAGGTGCGTGCTGTAACATTTCCCAATGATCTAATGAAACTGTTTAGTCTAATTGTGTGTAATCTGAAAGAGCCAAAAGGAAAGCTTGGGGACGACGAAAGCTGTTTGGTTGGTAAACGATGAGGAAATTTTGGGACGCGGAATTGTAGGGTACTTTACATGCATTTTTATTGTGGTAGAGTGGCAGGATTTATCTTGGCAGTCGCACTGATTGGGTTTTATTTTGGCGCCCAAGTTTTTTGGCAAGAGCTCCTGTACTCCTGTGCACACAGTTTGGTGCGTCTATTTTTGAGCATGTGCAGCCCGCCGAGGGCGTGTTTATGTAGTTTTAATAATAGCTGCATCGCATAAATTGGGTTTTAAAACCCGGTAGTTTTGGCCACAGTTTGATGTCGATAGCTTTCGCCTTATCAGGCTAGATAATTGTGAACTCGATCGAAAGCTAGCGTTGAATAAATGTCAGAACTTCGTGGCGCTAACAAATTGTTGGCAATCAGCGAAAGAACAAGTTGCGAGCAAGTGTCCTGGTTGGGGCGCCAAAATTCTCCCACCAACTTCTGCAACATTTTTTGAACGACATTTTAAGACATGAAACGTAGGAGATCCGCAGATGGTGAGCGCGTACAAGAGCTACCACAGTTATAAATAGTATCTTTGCATACTTACCTTTGGCCCGTGACCATAAGCACAAGTTCTGAGCTGTAACAACTTAACTGAGCTTCACAAAAAAACTGGCACCAATTAGCAACTGTCTTAATTACCAACACCGAGTTTACGCATTATCCGTAACCACAGCCCCAGGCCGTTAGCGAAATATGCGTTTTTTATATAGCCTGGGTTGACGTGTAGTATCGGGATCTTTAGGCGTTAAAAGTTTAAATTTAGAAGCTAAGAAAACCCGCAACTTTGCCAGATTCTGTATAAATTCGATCATCGCCTCAAGAGGATATGGATGGAATTGGGAAGTCGCAGCTGCTTTGCATACTCATAGAAGACTATTTGGCGAGTTAAAAGTCAAAGTCAAACACTCTTGAGGATTGGCATTGGAAAGGATTCGCCGCTTGCATTTCAATAATGAAAGGGAGGGGATCACTTAGTTTTTTTGGGTGATTTTGGGCTCGCAGAGTAGGAATAGCGTTAGTTGTGTTTGGATTTTGAGGGCGATAAAAAATGAATGAAATGGGTTGAACAGACGCCCATGATGTCACCGCTAAGTGATATATGCCAGTTCCTAGCGGGTTAAACGCGTCCAGAAGTGGTAGAATTGCTTCAAAATCATTCCCTCGAGGCAATCTTTAAGTGTTTCGCTTTGGGAAGTTTAACTTGACTTTGGAGGAAATCCTTTATGCTTAAGCTGTGTAGGTTGGGCGCTTCCGGTTGGTAATTGGTTTTGTTTGAAAAGTTTTAGCTAATGTTTTTTCAAAAAGTTTCGCTTTTTCGTCCAGTTAATCTTTGATCGTCTCGAAACGACGCTTTGTTTATTATGTATCATGAATCTGATGCTATAAAGTGTCACATGTGCCTCTCTCTGTGTGTATGTGTGAAAGTCGGGCGTTTCTCTTGAACAGAGTCGTTAATAAGCTATTGTTTGTCTTTCTTCGTGTTGACAGACCTTTACGGCGTGGTGCAATTCACACTTGCGGAAGGCCGGCACCGGGATCGAAAACATCGAAGAGGATTTCCGTAATGGCCTCAAGCTTATGCTGCTATTGGAAGTCATCTCGGGCGAAAATTTGCCCAAACCCGACCGCGGCAAAATGCGGTTTCACAAAATCGCTAACGTGAACAAAGCCCTGGACTACATTGCCAGCAAAGGCGTAAAGCTTGTCTCCATTGGCGCTGAAGGTGATTTCTTACTCTATTACCACTATTATTATTTAGAAGTTACCGTTTTTTACCTATAAATCATAAATTTTTCCTTTTATCTTTTCAAAGAAATCGTGGACGGAAATTCCAAGATGACTTTGGGCATGATTTGGACCATCATTTTACGATTCGCAATTCAAGACATCTCGGTTGAAGAAATGACGGCTAAGGAAGGTCTGCTGCTCTGGTGCCAACGTAAGACAGCGCCATACAAGAACGTCAATGTCCAAAACTTCCACCTCAGGTAAATAACTTAAAATAAAAAGAAAATTTTAAATAAGATTGTATTTTTTAAAAAAATACTAAAGAAATAAGAATATGTAAGTGAAAATTTTCCCGCCACAGTTTCAAGGATGGTTTGGCTTTCTGTGCCCTAATTCACCGACACCGACCGGATCTCATTGACTACTCGAAACTTTCCAAGGATAATCCCTTGGAAAATCTTAACTTGGCGTTTGATGTTGCGGAGAAGTACTTGGATATCCCCAGGATGTTGGATCCTGAAGGTAATGTTATTGGAACTAGCATTTTTTATGGTTTCTACAGTTTCTACTAACCTCATGATCATGTAATATTGAATATTGACCTCGAAAGAAGGCAAAAGTCAGAAGAAGGGTTAAAAAATTGTGATAAATAAAGAATTTTAAGAAAGGAATCTACTTTAGATTTGGTTGGCACGTTCAAACCGGACGAACGTGCCATCATGACCTACGTTTCTTGCTACTACCACGCCTTCCAAGGGGCTCAGCAGGTAGAGGGTCTTTTGCTAACCACCACATCCATTACTTATAACGCATTTTGCCCTTACATCGAATTTCTCAATAATCGAGAAAGCTTGCTACTCCGGTGCCGCAATCCAACTGCTCTTTCTGCTAAGACCGGTTGCTCGAGTTTGAAACTAATAATCCTAACCATGAATTGACCGGCAGGATGTTTCGGGTTTTGATACTAACGAGTAATCGGTATTGATTTTTTGACCTTTTACCTAACTTAGCAATCGAAAAATCGTTAGGAACTTGACAGGGTTCGTAGACCTTTTCTTTTCCGCCTTAACTCTGGCTTGCTTAGGATGATTCCGAACGTTACTAGTTGTACGGTCTTGAAAATTGATTTTTTACTAAATTACATTGACCCAAGACAGCAAAGATTACTATAACTTTTTAAAAAAAACTAACGTTTACGCTTCTATATTTTGTCTGTGTGCCTCTATGCTGTTTTTTGCTTGGCGTGTGCTGCGCATGCTGCAGATTTATGCAATTCCGCCATGCCTGACGAGCGTGCCAACATGACCTACGTCTCATCTTACTACCACTGCTTTGCAGGAGCTCAAAAGGTACGATAAATAGCCGTGCGCATCTTGGCCTGGACTTGGAATATTTGCCGTGATATTTCCACAACTTTCCTACTCTCTATATCCCTTCAAAGTTTTCCCAAATTCATCGGAAATTAGAGCTAAGATTCATTTGCATTCGTTAGGCGGAGACCGCTGCCAATCGTATCTGCAAAGTGTTGAAAGTCAATCAAGAGAATGAGCGCCTCATGGAGGAGTATGAGCGACTGGCATCCGATGTAAGTAAACTTGCAAAAGTCTTTATTTACGTTTTCAAGCGTGCGTTTGTTGATCTTTTTCAGTTGTTGGAATGGATTAGACGCACATTGCCCTGGTTAGAGTCCCGTCAATCGGACAATTCGTTGATAGCCGTGCAAAAGAAGCTGGAAGAGTACCGCCAATACCGTCGCAAACATAAGCCACCTCGTGTGGAGCAGAAAGCCAAATTGGAAACCAACTTTAATACGTTGCAGACCAAGTTGCGCCTGTCCAACCGTCCCGCGTATATGCCCACCGAAGGCAAAATGGTCTCGGATATCGCCACAGCCTGGAAGGGCTTGGAAGGCTTCGAGAAGTTGTTCGAGGAATGGCTGCTCTCCGAAATGATGCGTTTGGAGCGATTGGAGCACTTGGTGCAGAAATTCAAGCACAAGTCGGACATCCACGAAGGCTGGACGCATGGCAAGGAAGAAATGCTCTCTGCGCAAGATTTCGGCTCTTGCCGCCTGCCCGAATTAAAAGCTCTTAAAAAGAAGCACGAAGCTTTCGAAAGCGACTTGGCTGCTCACCAAGAGCGCGTGGAGCAAATTGCTGCCATTGCTCAGGAGCTCAAGTAAATACGTCGTTAGAATACTAAAGCAGTTTTGTTGTAATGGCGGAATTTTGGCATATTTTTCTAGCGCCTTGGAGTACCATGATGTGACTTCCATCAATGCACGTTGCCAACGCATCTGTGATCAATGGAACCATTTGGGTCAACTTACTACCACGCGTCGCACAGCGTTGGATGAAGCTGAAGCGTTACTCGAGCAAGTCGATGAATTGCACCTGGAATTCGCCAAACGCGCTGCACCGTTCAACAACTGGTTGGATGGAGCACGTGAAGACTTGGTCGACATGTTCATCGTCCACAGCTTGGAAGAATTGCAAGGGCTTCTGGATTCTCATGCGCAATTCAAGGTCACCTTACCCGAAGCTGACCGCGAATACCAAGAGATTGTGAAATTGGTGCGGGAAGTTGATAAACTGGCGCAGCAATTGCGTATCCCTGCTGCTAAGGAAAACCCTTACACTACGTTAACTGACAAGGTAATTGAGAGGATTGTTCTCTTTTTCAATAAGTAACTAACGGCTCATAATGATATTAATGAATCATTACACTTCCTTTGCTGCCTAAGGAAGAATTTATTGTATTGTTCGAGGTATTGCTAACGTTTCAAAACTGACCTTTCTGTTGCCTCTCATTTGCGTTAAAACAGTTTGTTAATAATTGTTACGTCCTACGTAGGATATCACGACTAAGTGGAAGGAAGTCAACCAATTGGTACCCCAGCGAGACCGTACTTTAGATGAAGAATTACGCAAGCAACAGAGTAAGTTGAAAATGTTAGAACCGTGCACGTATTTACGTTCTCTAATTTATCGACGGATACTATTTTTCAATAGTAAAAAGGGTTTGATTGATTGATTATGGCGGGCTTGATTATGGATAGGAAGATTCATACTATTCTAATTGCAGATAACGAGATGCTGCGCCGTCAGTTTGCTGAGAAAGCCAACACGGTAGGCCCCTGGATCGAGAACCAGATGGACGCTGTGGCAGCAATCGCTATGGGCATGCAAGGCTCATTAGAAGATCAGCTGGTCCGTTTGAAGGAGTATGAATCTAAAGTTTATGGCTACAAGAGCCATATGGAAGAGTTGGAAAAGATCCACCAAGGCATCCAAGAGAGCCTTATCTTTGAGAATCGTTACACACAATACACCATGGAGACACTGCGTGTTGGTTGGGAGCAATTGCTCACGTCCATCAACCGGTCCATTAACGAGGTTGAGAACCAGATCCTGACAAGGGATTCCAAGGGCATCACGCAAGAACAACTCAATGAGTTCCGCAGCAGCTTTAATTACTTTGATAAGAATCGCGTGGGTCATTTGAAACCGGAAGAATTCAAGTCTTGCCTGGTCAGCTTGGGCTACTCCATTGGCAAGGACAAACAAGTACAAATTTCTTCTTCTTCTCTATCTCCCCCGCCCCTCTTTAACGTGTACATTCTAATTTAGCCTAAAAGAGAGGGAATAAGAGAAACCTGTTGATTTAGAGACCAACAATTCAAGATTCAGGAATGTCAGTTTTGCTTTCTGTTCCCAGGGAGACGTGGATTTCGCTCGTATCTTGGCCCTTGTCGATCCCAATGCTTCTGGACACGTTCTTTTTGACGCTTTCTTGGATTTCATGACACGTGAATCCACAGACACAGATACTGCTGAGCAAGTGATCGATTCTTTCCGCATTTTGGCTGCCGATAAGGTAATTTATTACTTTTTTAACCATTAATAGAAGTTCTAATGAATTCCCTTATAGCCTTACATCATGCCAGAAGAACTGCGTCGTGAATTGCCACCTGATCAAGCAGAATACTGTATCCAGCGTATGCAACCTTTCAAGGGTCCCAATGCTGCACCGGGAGCTTTGGATTACATGTCCTTCTCCACAGCTCTTTATGGAGAATCTGATTTATAAATTAACAATCAAAAACAGCGTATTTTTCATTCAAGTATGTATTGTAATCCACGGTCACATGTCCCAGATGCATTTTTTGTTGTTTTTATTTGAACAGAAGTACTTTCGGACTGGGCATTTCTTCACGGGCAGATAGACAAGAGAAAGAAAGGAGAACCCTTCACCTTTGGACCTTCTTGATAAGAATTATTGGTTGACGAAACAAAATTCTAGACTGTTATTGGGTAGAGGGTTGGTTTGAACTGCGGTATTTACAAGAGAATGGAGCCTGAAACACGGTACATGAAAGGGAGGAGCAAATGTCAGCACTGCCGTTTACAACAATGAACGAACCCATTATTCTTTTCGTTTTTTTATTTTTTCGTCGCTAGGATGTTTTTTGTTTTTATGCTTTCGCTGGATTGAAGCTACATAACTTTGCTTCGCCACACGTTTTTTTATGTCATTTTTTTCTTGAATTATTTTTGCTTTACCCCTACCTTCACTTCACCTCAACATCTGTTTTTTGCAGTCTAGTCGTTTTCTTTCCTGTGGCAGAATCAAATACCACCGGATAAGTAAAAAAATCTTTGTCCAGGATTCATTTTTAAAAATTGTTGGCGGGGAGGGGAATTTAGAATAGCTTATGCGGTGGAAGGGACATAGGAGTTAAAAGCAGCAAGTGTACAAATTCTTTGGTTTTAGCAACCTGTTTCTCCCTCTTCTGTAGCAATAATTGATTGCGGGCACCAAAATCAACTTCTCTTCGCTACAAGGTTTTGTTAACTTTCTTCCTAATCCGGGGCTGTGTAGTGTAGTAGCCTGTGAATTATCTAACTTTGATTATGTGTTGGTGGTAAAATTTAGACAGTCTTCCTGTGCCTTTTTTTTGGCGCTCATGGCGCTTACAAGTGACCTCGTCTGTTTCGCTGTTCGTAACCTCCTTTCTGAACCTCTTTGACCTGACTTTGGAGTGTCCGTCTGCAAGAAATCGAGATGACATAGTAATATAAGACAAAGGGAGTGCTTGTTTTACCAAAAGAGCCCCAAAACTTGAGCTTTACGTCATTTACTCAAATAATTCTGTCACCACGATAATCGTACCATCTTTCAGAGATTACGTCACGTCCATTTCTTGATATAAAGGTGCGCGGAAGATAGCACGTTCTTATGCGAAGCACGTTCCGGTGAAGATACGAAGGAATTCCCGGGAAAGATTATGATTCCTAGAAGTGTATTGCTCCGACTCCGTTATCACCCCAGCGCTTGAAAGATTTGAATTTGGCGCATGTCAGCGTAGCCGCTGTTCGTGGTTCAATACACTCGGCGTTTGCTATTCGCTCCTTAGTTCAGATTGGGCAGTTGGAGAGTAAACACGTGAAGTTCTGTCGCGCAAAGGGAAATCAGAACTAGTGAGAGCATTGTGGTTATTTGTAAGAGTTGTAAGTGCCTGTGGAGCCTAACTCTTAACGAGCAATCTAGCCGTGTCAAAGGTAAAGTTTAATTTTATTTCCTTGTTTTCGCAAAGTATAAATAAATACGCATCGTTTAGCACGCGTTGGGTGAGCCAAGCGCGGGTTAGACTAAAAAAATTCGTCCTCTCGCCTTCCCGCTACTTCGCGTATCCCTAGCTCAACCCCGTAAAACTAAAAGTCAAACAAATACCTCGCTTGTGTATACTTGGCGAGCCTTCTCGCACACAAATAAAGCCTTGGTGTGGAACTCGATGAGTCTGTGTTCGTTCAAAAATGTGCACTTTTGAAAGACTTTTGAAAGAACTTGTGAGAATTTCTTGGAATTTTTATGAATTTTTTAAGAATGCGTTATATAGGGTTCCGTATTATTAGTGGATGTCTCATATCGTTGGAATTTTCCTCTATGATTTAGTGAGGTCATAAGCTTCATATTCATGAGGTGGCACGCCAACGCGTAAAATTGACCCAAACAACATGCGAAAGTTTTACTTTCAGAAGCTTTCAGGTCTTCACCCAAAGCTGTTGCGTTTATCCTGCACCCAGTTGGTGATTCTGGCAACTTTTCAAGTGCTTGTCACGTATCTATTCCGCATTAACCCTTCTTGTGTGAAAAAAGGTTATCATTCAAGGCTGATAAGACTTGCTTGAAAGGAGTTGGGTAGCCGCCCAAGAGATTATGCAATTCATTCATCCAAAACGCGAGTTTTTTGCTTTCGTCTCGGCGTTTGATAACATCATTTACATGTAGCATAGCATAGCCCGGGAGAAGTATCGTAGTCCGGTTCTTTGTTGCCACCCTTTTTGGTTTTCTGGATGGCGTGGGAAACTTGCTCTATGGATGTGAATTGGGATCTTGTAACGTATTTGGGTTTGGGGGGAGCTACTCGAAAACGTTGGGAGATTGGACTTGTCTCTGTGGTGAACTCCCAAAGACAGCCTCCAGGCTTGCTATTAACGTGGACAAAAAGCAAAAAGTGGAGAGCAGGACGCGGTTGAGAGCCAAGATAATAGACGCAGAAAAAGACTAAGGGTAAGGAGGGGAGAAATTTGGACCATTATAATTAATGGACTACTTGCCTGGCCAAAGGACCTAGTAGACCCGACCAGGACTTTGCTATCATTATCCTTTTGGACTGTATCTTTTTGGGAGAGAAGGTAGGACTTGGCCAGGTTTCCATCCTATACTTTCCACCTGTTGTCGTCTGCGTGTTTACAGTAGCCGTTAGGTAAAGTTATAGCTTCCGAACTCGGCGACGATGAAGCGACCCTAAAGAATGGTCCAAAGGGTACCCCCTTTGCGTTAGGTTCACCCTCTTCGCATGGATCCCGTTTCGTGCTGCTCCCTACCATCTTACCCAGTCCGCCCACATCGCAGCTCATCTCATCTGATATTTCATCTTGCCAACAGGGTTTGGCGATATTACCAAGTGTTAAAAATAACCTTCCAGCCTTTTCAGTCCTTTCTCTTGTGTAAGTTGGCTTCGTGGCTTGTTCACTTTTTTTCCCAAAGCTAATCTTTTTTTTTTAAATGGGACAAAGTATGTAATAATTTTTGGCAGATTTTCTCTTGAAATTTTTTTCTTAATAAGATGATGAGCGTATGTTGGGTTTAGCAGAGGGTGAAGGGACACCTGTTACGATGAGCTTGGGTAAGGATGGTTAGTAGGACGCCATTCGAGTCACCTTTGACTCCCACCCCTAGCTCACTACCCCAAAGTCCTTTGTTGCACCAGCAGTTAGCTCTGGAGGAAGGCCCAAAGAAAATGAAGGGGGAAAGAAAAGAATGGTAGAGCGTCCAGAGCGCCATGGCGTGTCACGGTTCACGGTGGTGGCTTATTAGTGATTACTTACAGCGAGGCAAACAGGTGGGAAACAGGAAACGCGACGTTTGGGCCTACGCCTACACTATACTACACTACAAGCCACGGGGCATTATCGCAACAAAACCCCGGCAAAATGGACGTATATGTTTGTCCTCCTTTAATACACTTTCTACTCTTAGGAACTCTTTTCCCGCCTAATTTGTACGTTTATTAAGCTCGGGGACTTATAATATTGAAAATAAAATAATTCATAAACAAATAAATAATAAGTAAAGGAACTCATTTGGAGTTATTTTTGGCAGCTTGGGAAAATGGTCTTGCGAAATTTGCATAAGGTATAGTTAGGTGCATAATCATGGACCGTGACAAGGAGTGATAAACTTTTTTAAAGTAGCCAAGTAAAAGAAAGGAAAAAAAAGGTTTAACCTTGGGTTTTTAGATAGATCTGTGTATGTGGGGGGGGGAGGTAGTACTGTGAGGAAAATAAATTAAATGAAAACTGTTTGAAGCTATAGCCGGAGGGCCTTCCCACGGAGTAAGATCCTCCTTGGTTCTTGGTTAAGTGCAAGTTCCCCATGCTTCCCCTGGCAGACCTCTCCATTCATTCATTCATAAAATCTGGGATGCGCTGCAACTATGTGCGACTCTTTTTCTCTCCCCCGTGTTCATTCACAAGTAAAAGTATGGGCCAGGTCGAGGAGACTCGTTCTTTTCTCCTAATAGGGGGGACTCTTCTTCGAAAGGGGGAGGTCGTTGGTGGTTGGTCGATTTAAAAGAGAGGCTTGTTATTAAACCAGGGATCAAGAGGGAACGGATATGGGTTCCAATTTAGATCATTAGCCTCATATGCAAATCTAGACTAGACGAGTTTCGAGCTCGATGCCTGACCGGATGACGATATGATCTCTGCAATTGGAATCAAACACTGGCGACACATTGAGACCGAGACCTATTTTGCTGGCAAGCAAGAAAACTTAAATAGCCGGCAGGCGTTTGTTATGAGCAAGCAAGTACTGAAGAGAAATATAATAATAAAAAACCCCACCGGAAGTCCACTTACACCTGTCATAGGAGATTACAGTGATGGGGCCTTCAAGTCGATTATTATACAACGGACCGCAGCGAGATAACTTACTTGAACTCATCTAACTCAAGATTAGATTTCTATCGTAAAAAGTTCTGAATTTAAATGAATTTAATTTAATGCGAAAAAAAAATTCGGGACCCGGAAAGTGTAAGTCTTTGGCTGTGGTGCAGAACAAATTGGCTTTACGGACTCATTATGCGAGATTGAAATTTGAACAGCATCAATTATTCCAAGAGCTCCGAGAGTACACCAAGGACCCCTAATTATTGGTGATAAACAACGAGGCGATGAGTAAGGAAAAACTCGAGTGCTTTGCTCATGAGTGTCTTGCTCGTCTTTCGCGTTTCGGATTCACTGCTACGGGATTTAGCTTATAGAAAATTTTGGCGTCTTGAGAAAATAAAAAGACAAGGTTCGAACCAACAAGGGAAATATAACCCATGATGGGGTAGAGATTGGATGCAAATTTGGTTTCCCAGGGCAAAGGAGATGCATGTTGGCGATGGTTGCTTCTGTGCTCTCGCTAACCATCTGTTGTCATTTTACCCTCGAGTGAAACCGAGAGCCGAGAGGCTGGGTAGGCAGGTCAGGGAATGGGCCCTTCAGTGGTACAAGCGTAGGTGGTGGGTCGTGCAAGGCAAAATAGAACGCTGCTGTTAAAAAAAATAATTACAATTCGTTAAAAATCAGATAATTCTAAGCGGCTGCTGCTTCAATTGGTAACTTATTGATACATTTGTAATTATTTTATGTAGAGGGCGATAGAGTTGTGTGAAGCGTCTGGTACTTGAGCGTTATGGGAACCCAGTGCCCAAGTGGGGTTTCCATTGTTGTGTAATTTGCCGTGATGAGGGTAGATGAATTGCTTGACAAAGGGCTTGATGTCGGATACTTTGGAGCTTGATTTGGAGTGAAATTTCGTGCATGCTTGTGAGCATAGGGGACGTCAGCTTCGTTAAAAAGTCGTTTTTGTTTGGAATTTTTGGGTTATATAGGCTGAGCGTGGCGTTTGGTTTGGTGTAGCTGATCTCTGCTGGTTTTAGAGCTTGTTTGTTGATTCAAGTGCTCTTTATTTACATTGGCAGACGGAGTTCGCCATAAGATAAAAGACAAAGACGCAGACAAAGATGCAAAGGGAAAACCTGCACTTTGCCTTGCTTTGACGTGAATGCGGTCATTAGAGTCGATTTTTTGATTCGGTTGTTTTGTTGCTCGTTCCTAACGCTAATTATCGAGGTAGATCGGCATGTTGTTCGGGATTAGACGCAAGAAAAAAGAAGGAAATGAGCGGTAATAGAGGCGGTCGTGTTTTCATATGAGTTGTTTTTTGTCTTGGAATGCTTGGCATAATTGAGAAGCCGGCTAATTAAGCTCGTTCTTGATGAACGCAATGCTCGTGCGTTCGGGAAGTTTTGCAATGAGCTTGGGGAATGTTGTCAACGTTGGAAGAACCCGAGCTCCCGCTCCTTCGTCCAGCATTTTGCTAATTTTAGCACCTTGGGTTGACTAGAGGAGGTTTGCTTGGCTGTTTATGAAGTTTGACGTCACTTTACATATTTACATACAACTAACAGCCATACGGCTTCATCAGCAGCTGCGCTGCAAGAACGCATTATTTTTTTTCAGGAAAAACAATGTAAACGCTGGATTTTTAAGAAAAGTCGCTATGGATGCATAGAAGTGTAGCAGCGTTTGGACCTGTTTTGTTATTTGTCTTATTCCGGCAACCTTGGATGAATTGCATTGTAACCCGGGCTGAGATTTGTGAACGTTTGGTATATGTTTCTTGAGCAGAGAGTTGGCTTTATTAGTGTTTCATGGTCGCCCTGTTCGCCGCTTGTTGATTTTGGCCATTTTTCATGTTGATGGCGAAGCAAAAAAGAAAAAAAGAGATGGTGTAGGCGTTGTGTTGGAAGGTGTTTTAGATAGAAATAGCTTTCCCGAAACGCTGGCGTGAGCTACATGCGAAAAGCTTCATTCATGAAATACTACACTCTTCTATATACACTCCTTGCCTCTGGCATCAACACGAAAAGATAAATATCCAAACCTAGAAGTATTGAAAATTTAGACGCTTGAATCAATGTCTTTAATGACCTATCCAACATTATAAGAATACAAAACAAGCGTTGGGTGTTTCTCCAGCCCGTGAATCCTTATGTGTATAAAAAATATTCCTTTATACGTTTGGTCGATAGCTGATGTCTTTTTTCGGATATTGGAAAGCTTCTACTTTCGAGAAGAAAAAAGAAAAAAAATAGTTGGTTTATTTTGCTGTATTTTGCTTAGTTGTCGGTCATTTTATTAATAATTTTTTGTATTTTCCACACATTTTTCAGGTTTCAAGAAACTTTTGTAAACAAATCAAACGGTAATGGACCTGGAACCGTCTCTTTACGCGGATTCCACACAGGAAATGTGCGAATCCAGCCATGGCCCCAATGCCCATGCCAACACCTCCACCAGTACCAGCGTTGCTACGAAACGCACCACCAAAGTAACACAAATCATTTATGTTTTCTTTATTTTCCCCCTCGTTTTGTTCCCACCCCAAGAAAAAGCTTATTCCATATTATTCCTGAAAATTGAATCAGTACTTAACTCGATTGTTACTATAGCAATACAGTTAGTAGTTAAGGTTGTATTAGTCGAATAAGTTAGGAGCTAAGGAAGTAGAAAGTAGCCTTGTTCTCTGGCAGGCAAAGTAATTTCCGCAATGCTGACGCTTCTCGTCAAATCCGCGATTTTTGTTCAGTTTGTATTTTTATTATATATTTCCATCACTACCCTTGGTGCAACCTAAGTTGATTACTCGTGTTTCTCGGTGTTCATGGAACGGCTTGCTCGAGTATTTGATTCCCATAAATCAGCCAACGCCAAAAAAAAGGTCACGTGCTTTACTGCTTGGGTTCGAGAGGTGGACGTAAAAGAGAGAAAAAAGTCATATTGGAGTCCATCAAGGAGCGGTCGCTTGTCGGTGGAAGGTTGCAACTTGCAAGCAAGTAGCGTTAGTTAACGATTGTTTCGATCTTACGTAGGTATATGTATAGGATAGTACGGCTGCATGCCTCCGCAAAAGCTTGTCATTTCCCTTTTGTATTAGCTATAACCTGTACCAAGTACCTGAGGCAGGCTGGCCGGGCCTTTTTTATGCGTTACCAATAATAGTGTACCTCTTATTGCTTAGATCAAGTTCTCCATGGCTGTTCGGACCCGGGGCGAAAGTGGGGACGAAGCTCTCGTGCCGCTTTATACAGGCCCTTCATCAGGATTGACATCGTCAACAGGCGATCGCCCTTGCCATGCCTACGGTAGTGGTTATAAGGGGGTGGAGCTCCTCCGCAGCGGCGGCCAACCTGTGATGCATGTACCTGTCCATAAAGTACCTTCCCTGTCGGACCTCTCCGATCCGGAATCGTCACTAGGTAAGTGACGACGTGTTTTGTCACCCTTTACCCAGGGAGTTCTCGGGGAGTCTCGAGCTGTCAAGGTAAAAACACGCCCAATTGCCTGGCGTGAAACACAAATGACTGTCTGGAGGCGTGGTTTATGTTCGGCACGTTTCATTGAGGGTATTTCTGTGGAGAGTAGGTATCAGCATGCTTACTGACACCGATAAAGTTAGTATATTCTGACCTGAGGGCAAACGTTATATTGTGGTCGAGAGTGATAAGAGGCTTTATTTTATTTACTGCACAAGCGTGTGTTCGGGTTCCCGAACCTTTTCAGAGCCAGCAGTGGTAACTGAAGAGAAAAGGTCAATTAGGAAAGACAGTTTGTCTAATTTTGGCCAATTGAGTGCAGCGAGCGGGTAAGAAAACGTTGGGGAAGTGTGAGGCTTGCATGAGGACCCAGATTTTTGAAGAGTTGCCCAAATGGGGGCGTCGTGCTGTCTCGTTCTTCTCTCTCCCTCCCTCTCTTTGGAAAAAGTCTTACGCATTCATATACACAAGCTTGATTTTCGCCAGATCCCAATTGTGGGCTTCGCTAGAGACAAGATGGACTTTAATGAGGAAGTACTTCGTTAAGCAGACCCATTTTTCGAAGCAAGTTACGAGTCATTGTCAAAGTCTTGATGCTGGCGAAGGCCAGCATCCAGATAGTCGAAAGATGCTAGACAGCTTGGCGCTTTCAATTCATCTCCATTAAGCGAATCTCCCAAGGTCTATTATAAGCAGAAGTGGGTTTTTTCATTATTAATATTCAAATTTGTTAAATTGAGGAACATCTCCGGGTAGTTTATACTTATACACATCATGTTGAGTACGGCACTGACAGTAAGTTCAACAATGAAATCGGATGTTCGCTCAAAAGATGGCGTTCCTGAGCAGAGCATCTTAATTTTCCCACCAAGTTGAGGGTACTTTAATAAATTTCATGTTTTTTTCTTAAAGCAAGCTCAATTCTGTCGCTAGAAATTACTAGATCAGAGGTTATACCTTGCCACCCAATTTGCAGGGGTATATATCGCTACGAGTTTTGCATTCACTACAACTAGACAGGCCAGAATTCAAAGAGCGAAGGCTTGCAAGAGATATTTAGATCAGTGACGACGCCCCTTGTCGTTTTGGGGCTTTGATTTGAAAGTAACGTTAACAATAGAACCTAGTGCTCTTGTTTAATTCAGGCTCCTTTTTCCACAATTGTTAGCTTCAATTGTTTGGAGTTGCATGGCTCATGCTATTGTATTATTCCATTCGAAAAAGTAAATTCATGACAAAATTGAAAGTTTCAATCCCTTTAGAAATATTATAATCTTTTTTATTTTTATTTTTTTGTGTACACATTTTTGTTTAGATCTTTTAAAGGAGAATGAGGACATTTCCAAGTTTTTTTTTAGTTTTTTTTATTGAGGGGCGGGAAAAAATTCCCGCGGGGAATCCGACTAGCTTTCCCAGAATTTCTGACGTATATTTGTCGTATCGTAGAATGTGACTAATAGTGAGATTTATGGCTTTTGTTTTATTAGACTTTTTATAAGGACTGTATTATATTTTATCAGAAAAATGTGTAAGCAAGTTTTAGAGCACCGAAGGGCAATTCTCGGATGGCAATGGACATGTATATATGATACGTAGTGTGCATATATGGAGACGGAGATTATGGGGCGGCAGAGCAAGCGAACCCACTAGTGTCAAGTTTTAGGAGCCGAGCTTTTAACTGTGGCTAATTTGTTTGGCGAGGATTGAGAGGGCGAGAAAGAACATTTCTTATCAAACATGACCAGCAGTTGCGGGCAACAAGTTTTAGTTTTCAACTGTTTCGGGCGAGACTGAAAACCAAATGAAACCAACTGAAAATGAAGCAATATCTCTGGAAAACATTCGCTGTGCCTTATATTGGTTATGGTATGTGGTGATGACCACTTTGTCAGCTTGGCCAGCGTGGTTTCCGTTGGCGTCCCGCGATAACTGGTCCACTTCTTATTGGTTCATTAATATGCGACTCGTTTATCATAATGCTTTTAAGCGTGAGACAAAAGCCAAGCCAGCAGTAGCCACAACACTTGTCCACTTGTCAACCGGATGCATGAGTTAGTTCGCTCCTTCGTTGAATAGTGTTTGGCTCTTTAGTTGAATAGTGTGTTTGGTGTTTTTTATTATTATTTTGTCCTTTCGTGACGTTTGGTCAAAGGGGGACCTGTTCAGACCGTTGTCTTTTTGCATTCCGGTTTATTGTTGACCAAGTGGCTGGACAGGTAAGCTAATTTTTCTATTGTCACGCCACTTTCCCCCCTTCTTTTCACTCCTTGGCTAGATAGACGTATGGTCCCCTCGCAGAGGAAGTAGTTAGCGTAGGAGTGAACGGAGGGGAGAAAGAAAAAAACAGTCATAGAAATTGTTGCTGGTGATACTCAGTATACACTCAGTAGATTCAGTAGCTGGAATTGGGGAGTTGAAGAGGTCAAAAGTTCCCACGTTAGGGTCGCCCTCTTTTTGGGCAACTTTTCTTAATTAAGGCGGTTATAAGCTTGGGAAGTAGATTAGAATGGGCCGGGGTTCGGGAGAAAATAAAAAGTTTTTAGTGAATGAGACGGCTTTTTCCCCGTGTATCTCTGTGTATAAATGTGTGGCTTTTTGCAGAGGATCTTCGTGAGCTTTTCGTGTTGTGCTGTGGATATGCACTGGCACTTCCTGTCCGCTTCCCAACCTGCATGGCAGCGTGGGAAACAACAGAGAACAAACCAGAAAGATGCTTCCCTATATATCCTTACTAATATAGCATAGCATAAGGAGAAAATGGGTGATAGTTTGAAAAAGGGGGAAGAGAAATGCCAGGAACCCAGGAACAACCAAGAAAGGGTCACAGCAACGACCGGAAACTTGGTTATAGTCCAGGGGGGTCATAATCTGCTGAGAAATTAGGTTATTTGTGTTTTACGTATCACGTTCGTGTCACCGTACCGTACAATCTGCCGCTCACAGGCCGCCTTTTGAAAGAGTTCCCTTTTGCCGTCATGGTCCTTTGACGTCGTTTAGCATATTTAGCCATGAGTTGAAGCGCTTTCCAGCCAAACTAAAACTGGGTTGTGTGACAATGAATTTTGATTTCTTTTTTATTTTATTTTTGTGGGTTGCGATGTTGTTGGCAGTCGAAATAAATCTAGAGAAAATTGTATGGTGCCTAGTTGAGGGCGTTGTGAATTGTTGTCGAAACTGAAGCGTGACGCCACTTTTTGTGTGTTTGGAACATGACATGACAAAGAGTGACGCCCCTTATTCGACATCGCTGATCGTCGTCGTCGACATGACAATACGTGTTGCATCTCCGCCCTGTGTCATTCGAGATTGAGGTCTCATTTTTTAGATTAGTTTCATGCCGAGAGAAAGCACTCATCATTCGAGACATCAGCCGCGTTCGTTTTGTACAGTACTTTCGACTTAACTTAGACTAGCCAAACTTCCTTGACTTACGCTTATACTTCGTTAGATAGTCTAAACTTTGAAAGTTTATGGAAGAAAGTCCAAAACGAACGGTCAGAAGCACAAGTTTACAATTGCTCCACCCATGGGGCGGTGCTTGTCGGAAGTAAACAATGCATGAATTGTTCGTTTTTGGAGTGTGGATTTCAGTAGCAAATTATTGTTTTGTTCCGTGCGGTAGTTCACGTCTTCCATTCTTCTTGAATCAGTTTTTAGTATTATCCAGACAATTGAAGATGTGGCTGAGGAAGACGTTGACAGGGTAATTGTCTTCCATTGGTTGTTTGCAACGTACGCTCGTGTTTCTGGTCCGAAATTCAATACTTCGATGAAAGTGTTGTTGTTTGCCAACTAAAATAGTTTAAAAAACAATTCAAATATATTAAAAGTAGGGCATTCTTGAATAGCACGTAGTCTCTCGGCGTGCGCGTAATAAACAGAAAATAAATAAACAAGGTGGCGGGGTTAAGTTTAAGTCTGGGCACATGAGTTCTCCTTATAGACTTGCCTGACTTGAGCCCAAAGCCTGCAGTTTACCCATCTCGAACGCTTATAAGCGTAAATCTTGGGTAGACTTTTATGGAAGCTTTTAAGCAAGCTTTGAAGTCGACTTAAACTTTCGTCAAAACGAACACGGCTATTGTAGTATGAAGCATTGGTAGAATAAGTCTAGCGGACGACAGAAAAGAACTTAAGAGGTGTGGGTCACGTGACCACCCTCGTCATTCTGTGATTGTTGTGGCAGAGATGGGCCCAATTGATAGGCACGTGCTGGTTGATGCTTCTTTGTCACGCCTCTGGTATAGAGCTGGAACGCTTGAATTTTATTTCTATCTCTTTTCATCCCTGCTTTTGCGAAAAGAGAATTGGAAGACGTTTTAAAGACCCATTTAGGGGCCTTAGCGGTCATTAACTTTGGGACTTTGGGGAGATTAACCTATGGAGTGCTTGCAAGTGGCAACATTATAAGTTGGGAAAAGCCCCTCTTTCTTTTTTTTTCCAAAACAATCTTAAGCTTAACTTAAATACAATCTTTAAAAAAAATATGCGGTCACGTTGGCGCCAAAAACGTCACTGTTTTTTAGCACGCCAAAGAAAACGAGCAAGGAATAGAATGAAAAAAACGCGAACGTCTTGACCCTCGTGCTGCAGGTGACCGCTAGGGGCGTTTTGGTCAATTCTCATGTTTTGGTTAATCCCAGTAGCTCTGACCTCCATCGCAGGTACTTTTTTTGCTCCACTCCTTATTGTTCTTGGCTTGGGCTTGTGAGAAAAAAAAGAGGCATTGAGAGGTTCCAAAACATAGGAAAAAATTAGTGGATGGCCACGTCAAATAGGAGAAAACGGGACCGTCAGAAAACGCCATGGGGCTATTTAAAACTGCTTTAAGACTTGCCTGTTCTTCTCCTCTCCCATTCTTTCCGTCGTAGGACCCCCCTTCCCTCCCTTCTAGAAAGGTGCCGAATGGAGACGGGGAGGAATGGGTTTGGGAGGTTTCGCTCCAAAAGGGAGGTTCATTGAAAAACGAAGCCCCTCCAACTTCCGGCGTAACCTTTCCGCCCTCTCCTTCCCCGTCCAAACCTCCCTTTGGCGCTCCTCCTGTGCTACTAATGCGACTACAAGATCGCAATAGAGCGCCCCCCTTAACGAGATCTCCGTGCAATTCACCTGCTGCTGATTTCGGACACGTTGGCTCTTGGCTGGTTTGGCTGGTTAAGGAGTTTGATGTAGTGTCAACTATCAAGGGGACAAAAATCCAATCAAAGTCCGGATTTTTACCTTGAGACATGAAATCCCGCAATGGAAATAAAAAGCTCTCAAGGTTTTCAGCCCCAGGTTGAATATATAGCTCCCCGGGGGCATTTTGTTATACCGTGCGGACGCACGGACTTGATGTGGACGCTGCTGCGTTTTGCATTAGCTCACGTTTGGAGCTATTTATCAAATCCTCGCGATAGTTTTGCATTGAATAACCTGAAAAAGACATGTATCGTACAGTAGCACGAATGCGGAGGGCTTCCAGAAAAGGAAAAAAAATGGAAAAAAGAAGAGTCTTTTGGAAACAGGGGGTAGAGGGTGGAGGGTGCACGAGGGTGAAAGGTGCCGACCTGCACATCCGGTGGTCGTGGTTAATGTGGAGTGTGTGTGCAGGCACGATGTATGCGTACTCGGGTACGAGCACTCCGCACTACGAGCGTACCATCTTCTTCCTTGGTTCTCCAGTTTCATGCCTTACGACTTCCACCCGTACTCCCCCCGTCTTCCACAGTTCTGGCTGTACTCAGCCTTTAATTTTTTATTTTTTTTAAAGAAATATTGAAAAATTCCACCCCTACTCCCCCCTTCTTCCACAGTCCGATACTGGATGTATTGAGCCTTTACTTTTTTTCAAGATTTAAAATAGAAAGAAAAATATCCCGTTTTCCTACCAGTTTATGCAAGAATATCGAAGATAACCTGACCTTTATTTTTTTAAGATTTTTAAAAATAAAATAAAAATATCCCGTTTTCCGACCCGCGACAATATTGAAGCTACCCTGGCTGCTCGGTACAGGCGGTTAGCATAGGAATTTCGGAACAACTTTTTGAGAAAACCAGTACATTTAATGAACAAAATCTGACAGTAAGCAAACAATAACAAAAATCAGTGCCATCTGTGACTCTTTCCCGTAAATAGCTAAGGTATACGGGAGCCTAAATTTGTTTTTTAAAATTTAAAGATGAAGGAAAATATCCCATTTTTCCGTCCAGATATAAAAAAGCCTTGGATTTGAGTGTGCTGGAAAATGGCGTTCCTCTTAGTATTATTCCTTTGTATTTCGCAAGACTGCCAGACTGGCATTTGTGTGAGAGTCGAGAGAATCCTTAGAGCATATACATGTGTATCTTCTATAATTGATAGCCACACACTTTGTACCTTGCAAAGGATGTAATAGGCAACGTTTACTAAGATAAATGTGAACCGAGAGGCGAAAGCTTATTAATGCGAGTTACGCAAAGGAACACTTGCACTCGTCATTTTTCATCTTTTTTTGGTTCACTTGTGTTCTCTCTTGCGTTGTTCCTTGTGTGGAATAGGTTTCTCAAGACGAATATGGCTAATTTGAAGTTTGGGATTTGAGAAACTGGAGGGCAAATGGAAAGCGACGAATTGCTATAAAGTGGTTCCAGAGTTGTCCATCCAGGGGCATTTTTACGTTCATTCAAGGGAGTTGAACCTCAAGCTGAAGCAGAGGAACGGTTTCATTCATAAAAGCTGAGACGTAGCGTAGTAATAATTGGAGAAGTAGAGGAAGCTAGGAGAGAGAGAGGGCAAAAAGTAAGAAAATGGCGGAGTAGAAGTACCCAGACCAGACCCGCTTGACAATAGTGGTGCTTTTAGGGAACTTGCCTGGGGAACCTGGGGAAAATCTTGAAAGGAAGTTGAAAGCAGGGAGGTAAAGTAAGAGGAGAGAAGCAGAAGAGGGAGGATCAAAAAGTAGCACGTAACCTTTGCTTCCACAACAAAGAAAGGAGACCCAAAGCACCCAAAAACCTGTTTGTTGTCCGAAGCACCGACCGACCGGCGACGCTGCATGGGCGACGCGGTTCGGCCCCAAGCCAGGCGGCAGGTTTCGGTAGCCACGCCCCGGAGCGTCGTCTATGCTATACACTGGCCTAGACCACGCCCCGCGTTTTTACTTCCGACGCCTTTGGCCCCGTGGCCTCCGGACCTGGGACCGGGAGGAGCGCGTACAGACGTAGTCCTCGGCTGTCATTCACTTGAGTTGAGGTTACCAGATTCAGTTTCCCTTCAGAGTCTGTAGTTGCAGGTTGACCATTAGCGCCTTCCATATCGCGCACTTCCATAGCTTACAGAACAAAACAGTTACGCAATCAAGTTTCTTGTTCTCGACTTGGACTGTTTAGTTGTTGTTGTTTTTTGGCTTAAAACGAAAGGGCTAGCGAATTCGACTCGAGCAAAAATTGTCCGAAAAACACGGAAATAAGAATAGGGGTTTAAGTGACCGGAAGTGCGATTGTTTGCTCTCCGGAACCACGGGGCGGGGTTGGAGAGAGTCTATCTGTACCTCTGTGTGCTCTTGGTCACCAACCATTGACCAATAAGAATAATATATATTTTTAAAAAAATTGTTGGTCAGTGACAGGGTGGAGATTGAAAACGCTCGATCTAAAGCGTTCTGACCTTTGAAACCTGTGTTGCCGAGGAATGCCATCTTGCGAATATTGTACAAATTCCCCGCATCGGATTGTTGTGATAAGGACTTAATGAGTTGCACTCGGGATTTCCAAAATTCTCCGAAACGAAAGAAATCGTTGCCGTGTGTGTTTTTTGGGGTGGGAGGTTTTAGTCATTGTGTAAATTGCGGGTGAAGTATGCAATCCACGTTCGTTAGACGTGATTGAAGGAAAAGATTGTCTACTCGGACCCATTTTTTTTTTCTTGGTTCAAAAGAGATCGTCAGTTCGGTGGCTTCAAGGAAAAAAAAGTTAACCTCCCAAAAACTCTGTGTCATTGTCAACGACGCATACACTCACACACGTAGCTTAAAAAGCCTGGGATATTTGGTGGCTCTCTGAAGCATTGTGTTGTGCATCTTAGTATGTATATAGACTGCGAGCGTCATTTTATTATGATGGGCATTAAAACCATGAAGCCCCTCACTCGTTGCAAAGGTAATGTTTCTCCACATGTTCAAGCTATGTCTTCTTTTCTCCTTGGCTTACTCGGGACAATTATTCTCTTTCTTCCACTTCGCAGGTTGCAAGACAATTACTTCTTAAATCTTTTTTTTTTATTTATTATTCGTGGTAGTGGTAGGAAATCTTTCCTGGCTTTGTGGTTTTTATGTTTGTCTGGCTTGAGGTCCTGCCAGGCGCACGGCAAAGTATCTATGTGCGTTACACTTTCCTTGTTACTGCACTGTATACCAGAAATTTGGTTTTCTCCCATGCCGTTAAACCATTTAAAACTTAGAAAAGAAGCCATTTAAAACTTAGAAAATAAGCCATTTAAAACCTAAAAAATAGTTGGCATGTTTATTCCGTAAGCCATACCATATAACAAGTTAAAAAAAAGATTTTATTAGTTCTTGGTGCCATAAACTTGCTTTGTTTTAACATTACGATATGTACACGCTCTTACGATTGGCTTGCCATTGTCCTAATGTCGACGCTAGTTTGCAGGTTAGGTCTCTAGGTGGAAACTGTTCCAACGCAGTAGCATACACACAAATGTGTTTTCAAGTCAATGCGCGGTAACCGTTTGAATTGCTAAGCGAAATTCACGCAACTTTTAGTGCCTATTCACTGTAGTGGTGCTTACGATAATTGCAGAAGCGCCATAGCATTTACCACAGTTCAGACACGAGTCTTTAAACCCTTAACCTTTTGGCGTCACCTTCCCGATTGTGGCAGTTGGGTGTAAACGCGCCTTACCTGCGGCCTCACACAACAAAACATCGAGTTCATCACAAGCCAAAGCGATGTATCGCGGGCAAATTGTTACCATGTGTCAATAGCGAGCAGACGTTGGGGTCAAGACTTTTTGCTGATGGTATGTGCTATGGTTGCAAGTTGACGGGCCTAGGCCATCTTCAGCACCAGCAGGAGCCACGCCAGCCAGCGAGAGCATCACACGGCTAAAGGTCCGTCTTGTCGACATCTGGCAAAGCTGGCATACCCGCTGCCGCTGCTGTTGCTCCATGTCCATAGGGATGGAACCTACCTAAGGGAAACGTTCGTCAGCTGGCATATTGGTAACGTGGAGAAGTGGTAGAGACCGTATACATGAAGTTGCGGACCGGACCGGCCCGGCCTGGGCAAAAGGCACAAGGGGTCAGCATAACGTGAAAGTAGACCGACTGACTTGTTGGGCGTGTTTTACGTACGCATGGGGAACAAGGCAAAAACGGTTTTAAATTCTTTTTCTCTGTCTCTCGGTCTTTTGGGTTAGTTTTTGCTGTACTGTACTTGCCGTAGGGGTGAAGAGATCATTAAAAACGTTTTTTTCTTCTATCTTTTCTGTTGGGTTGCTCCCCGAGACCCAAAAAGGGGCGCAAAAATGATAGAGTTTGGTTAGACGCGCAAACCTGCTGTCATGTCACATGGGCAACAATTAGAAAATGCAGAGGCAGAAGGCGGCACGCGCCCGTTGAATGCTTGAATTGCCTCTTTAAAACGACGCCTGTCTGCCACCTGCGCAAGACGCTATCGAAAGGCTATTAGTTTGCGCTTATGTTGTATACAGAATGAAGGCAGGCTAACAGCCAGCCAGCTAGCCCAGGTGTGCAACAATAATACACATGACACACCTGCGAAGTAGCCTGTTTATGTGCCATCTCTCACTTACTTGTATTCCATGGAAAAAAGAGATTTGAAGGGAACCCGAGGAAACTAGGAATGGAGCTGGAGATAAAGACAGACTCAGACAGAGAGGGAAAAGGGCTTAATTGTGTCAATGATATGCACGTACCTTAACGTGGCTTTGTTGTTTTCCCCCGTTTTTAATATAATTTGGAGTATGCGTTGTTAACTAATTGAACTTATCTTCTGTCTTTTTCTATATGCGTAATAGACATCCCGGCGCAGGTGCCACCATTGACGCCGGGCACCAATTCCAAGATGACAGAAGCTCTCAAGGCGTCTTTTGCATCTTGGGAAAAGGAACAAGACCGCCTTGGCGTCCCGAAAGGTTTGTAAAAATTCAAAATTTCCAAAATTGTTCGTCGCTTAGATTACTTACCTAGTGTCATGGTAAGCGTTTACTTACAAACGGTAAACATTTAGCAACATAGTTATACACAACGTCTGAATCGGAATGGACTTGGATAACATAGAAATAGGAATTTACTTCAAGAAAAGTGCATTAAATACGATTAAAAAGAAGTACATTGAACTGAATTTGCATAGTTTAGTCTACAAACCATTGAAATGTAAGAAGTAGTCATTATCCTTGCAATGAATTGACGCGAATTAGGGGGATACAGGCAGGTTGTTACGTGGAAAAAGAGACACTAAATACAAACGGAGCGATTAGTTTAGTTCCTGGGAAATGTATTGAGGGCTCGGTTAGCAAAGGGGGTATTTCACACTGTTGGTGCGTGAAAAGCACATACGAGGCAACAGGCGTCGAAGCTTACATTTCTGCGGCGACGTTCAAATGCCGTGCACAGCACAAAAGTGGTAATTTATCCGATAGTCAAGAATAGTCACCCGAGCAACGCCAGTCATTGTGGTGGATACAGGTTCAGCTTATAACTGTCTTCTCGTCAGCCCCCTTCTCTTCGAACGCTCCCAGGTGATTATTTGTCACGCTTGGTATAGTACTGCAGGTGCAAGAAGCTAATGCGAGTTATAAGAGGGGGGTGGACGCAATAATGAAAGTAACCCGACGGCGGACTACGAAAATGACAACGGCTACGACACACATTGATGAGGAACACTTGTTGCACAGGTGTACATGCGTCTTTTGCGCTGCCCGGCTGCGGGATGGCGAAGAGATTACGGCCAGGGGTTCCAAGCGGTGCCACAGCCATAAGACTAAGCTTATGTACCTCCTTCCAACCTAAAAGATACGAACTAGAGATATATCTATCCTCGGTAAGACAAGAGCCACGTGCCCTCATTATTGTGCGCACAGACGCGTGTCCAAGCTCAGTTCTGTTGTTTGGGTCCTTTAAGACGACTAAGAAAATTGGGGAGGACCATTACACAAAGCCAAATCTTCTTTCCAGGTGAAATTCGAGAACTTCAAACTTAAAAAAAGACAAAAAAAGTTCATTTCGGGGCGTTATTATCAAGTGGACGCAGTCTAGCAGAACATGTTTAGACTATACGAGGTCTCTTTTCTCCCCCCTCCCTCATCCCTGTGCTGGAAAAATGACAAGCCA
The DNA here is from genome assembly GCA_003724045.1 of Lepidurus arcticus. Lineage (NCBI taxonomy): Eukaryota > Metazoa > Arthropoda > Branchiopoda > Notostraca > Triopsidae > Lepidurus > Lepidurus arcticus. The sequence goes on along the minus strand of RJJA01000259.1, from coordinate 13,225 downwards.
CTTCCGCTGGCGTATAAAACGATGTTCCGTATTACTGCAAGTTAGGTAGTGGGGCAATTGCCGGCTGAATAGCGACAAGCGGCGAAGATGTGAAACGCTATCGGAAAAAGAGGTCTGTGCGTGTGATGCGCCGTAGAAATAGTTGGGGGATTCATCCAGCAACCTGCCAGCTTCCGGTGTCATTATGGTAATGACAAGGATGATGATGATGATGTTGATAGTAGACAGTTAGTTTATGCAGCCCAAAGTTGAAACGCTGAAAAGGGAAGAAGCACCCATCTGTGTCGGAAAATCTCTCCGTTTTTATTTCGAGTAAAAGTGCGATTTCTTTCTCGCCCTCCTTCCACTCAGCCGTCTACCGTGTAAAGCACATCACACAGTAGACAAGTAGAGACAATTTACCACCAGGTATATTTCTTTTGTTCTGTTTTTATTTTTCCACCCAACTGGTTATCTAGGACTTGTTTTTCATTAAGGGCTGGGTTATGGGAAATGCTTAAGAACATGTCAGCGGGTATTTTGCATAGTTAATTAGGACGTTTTTTATCACGTGGGGCCATCTTGAGATTTAAGGAAGATTCCGAGTATCGTACAGCGGATGTCTTTTTTTTCTTTTTTTACTGGTTTGTTTTTGCGCATAAAACTCTTTGTGATATTTAGAGATGGTTTATTGTTAGAGAGAAAAGCTCTACTAAAGTTGGCAATTTGGTGTCTTTGTTATTACAGATCCTCGTCAGTGGAGCGAAAGCGACGTGGCGTGCTGGTTAAATTGGGCCATTAAGGAGTTTTCGTTAGAGGGATTGCAACACATGAACTTCCGGATGCGGGGACGTGATATGTGTGCCATGGGCAAAGAAAACTTCTTGGCCCGAACCCCCGCGTTTATGGGTGATATTCTTTGGGAGCATTTGGAGATCCTGCAGAAAGGTACAATATAATTTTTTTAAATTTATTTTTTAATTTTGTGTGGCTCCATTATCACTTGTGTTCGTTTGCGTTTAGGAGTTTAGGAGCCATGCAATTATCTTTAATCAACATACATGTGTAATACGGATTCAAATGAGCTTGTTATGTTCCTCTAGATGTGGAGCGAGAGCGTGCGGCTTTGGGTAACGTGCCAGCCCACTTTTATGAATCCATGTGCGCACCAGTCCCGGATTTGCGCGATTTCTTGGCAGAGTCTTATCCCAGTGCGCAAGGAAATGGCAGCGGCGGTGCCACGCCCACGTCTGTTAACAATAACAATAGTCAGCAGTCTGCGCAAAACTCTGCCGGCCCCAACAAGATTATGACGCCTCCCATGGCCATGGGTCATCCTCCCAACGGCCAGACACGCCCACCTGTTTCAGGCACTTCCAACATGTCAGCTTACATGGAAGGTAAGTCCACGTCCATTTTTCTTTCAAACCACATGATTTGCAGGCATTACGTCCTTGTAACTGAAACGTTTTTTTAAAATATTGTAACACGATAAACAGGGGTTACTTTCACCGTAAAAGGTTAACGGCTAGCTAGGAAAGCAAAATACATTTCGTGAACGATGCGTCATGAAACAGGTGCAAAGGACTTGAGGCCAACGGTTGAGTCTAGGAGATAGAGTTTATGCTATAGGCATTTAAAAAGGGACCAAGGGGAAAAGCGGGAGACGTCGGAAGCGTCCGTAACGGTTTTTATTCTTAATGAAACGCTTTTAGAAAAGATCTGTTCCTGGGGTTGATAAGCGAGTGCTCTCTTTATAATAAAATCCCCTTTTTTTCAGGCGTACAATTTGTCTTGGGTGTCGGTGGGAGATCGGGAAATAGTGGGAGTTAGGAGAAGTAGATGGGACGCCGTTACGACGAGAATAGTAGGGGGACTAGGATAGAAACAGCAAGTATTGTATGTATACGCGATGCCAAACATTTGCGAGACAAAAGGTGAAAAGAGCGAGAGCGGAAACAGGAAACGTGGCACTAGGGCGCGATGGGAGCCAACGCCTTCTTGTGTTACTGTATAAGCAATAGTAATGTGGGATAACCCGACTTTGAGGCTTTCGTTTAAAGTAATTTTTTTTTTTGCTTCAGCGAACCACACCTTCTGTGGGGTATTCCACAACTAAAACTATACTTGTATACCTCAACGGGCTTCTCCTTCCCCCACCCCCACCCCCTCCTCCCCTGAACCGTTAATAGGGATTAAGGGCCAGGCCCTAATTTAACACCGTTTTATGCATACTCTGTTTCATTAGGACAGGAAATGAATCGTCTTTCTCGTGTCGTCATGTCAATGAAAAAGGAGGTAATTGTACTGGAAATGGCATTCGACGCCGTCTCTGAGATGTTCTAGATTTTTTTCTTAAATGCGCCTTAAAATAAATGTAAATAATTTGGTAACAGGCTTTCAAGTCTACACTGTTTTGGGCAAACAATGTGAATAGTATTGGCTTTAAAATAAAGTGAAAACGTAAGGACCGTCTTAGTTGGACGGATCATGGCCAAGTGTATTGAGGTGAGGGTGAGAAATGGGGATACAATTGTGGAGTGGATCGACAAGAAAGTCCCGCTAAAGGGCTAATTGGGACGATGTTAAAGGTGGTAAATGGGGAAGTGAGAAAATTCGACATCATTAAGCATGGTTACTTGCCAGCTGTGGCCCCCTCTGTTAAAAGTCTGATGACCGGAAGTGCTGAGCGAGGACGGGAGCAAGTGTGGGCACATTTGCTTGTACTGTATGCTGTTTATGGCATGTTATCAGGCAAAAGACACTGTAATTAACATGATCCCAACACCCCCCGTCCTTTTTCTTTCCAGACTTTTTTGTTGATTCTTTTGTCTCTGGTCTGGGGCTATCGAGCTGGAAAATTTGTTAAGAAACAAGGGAATAACGTAGCCAGCGCTCCTTTTTTAGTTTTGCTTCACTGTTTCGTTCCGCGAAGAGCACCTGCCTTTTTCTCTTTCAACAACCAATGAGAAAGTTCCGGTTAGGAGCTCAAAGCTGGGAGTCTATCGTACAGTATAACGTAGGTTGGATTTCATGAGGTGTATTGCCTTGGATAATAGCAACCTGTAGCTCGGGGGCTCCGGGTGCCGTGCGACGCTAACGACGTCCAACGCTAAGAAAAAAAACTCACTTAGGAAAGCCCAGCCTGGCTAGCTAGACGTGTAAACGAGCAGAAGGCTAGACTATTTTGGTGATCATGTGCCAAAGCTAAGCATCACGTTGTTTGCAAATATCCATGCCTTTATGGGATTCTTTTGTATATAAATCTGGTGTAATTTGCCCTTTGATCAAGCTATGTTCACAAGCGAAATCATTGGTGACAAAGATTAGAGTTTCAGAACAGTTCTCCAGTGGGTGTCGTGGAAGCTTTACAGGCCTTAATTTGAGGCGCTATTGGTGCTAGTGAAGAATATTTCCGGTTTCACTATCGTCAAAGTGGCTCTTCTCATTGGTCCGTTAGATGTCCTGCGCCCAGGTAAACACATGCAAGTTACTACCCCGGCCCCCGAGATTTTGTTCCGTGATTAAGGTTGAAACGCACGGTATGGTGGACTTGAAGGGGGTTACAGGAAGTAGGGATTTCCGGCCATGATTTTGGAAACCCTATATTATACTGCCCATCCACCACTGCAAAAAAAAAAGACAAAAAAAGTCACCTGTTCTCCCCTTTCCGGTGTTCTTTTTCACTTTTTTTTTTGCTTTTGTCTCATGTTTTGAGTTTGCTGAGGTAATTTCCAGTCAAGTTAGGTTGATTACTGAGCAAATAAGTGGCGTCAGGTCCGTTAATGGAATCTCGTAAGAGCTTGAGTGTGACAATTGACAAATACTTGAATGGCACGCGGCGTGTACCACGCCTGTTTGTGTAGTCCTGCTTGTCCAAGTTACATATTGACTCTTGCTGGATTACGTGGACAAAATTCCGGACATTCTTTAACGTGCGAGGCTCTCTTGTCGCGCGTTTTATCTCGCCAACTCCAAGTCACGATGTTTGTACGCAAGGAAATATTGCCGTGAAGAAGACGAAGAATTAAGCAAGGACCCAAGCAGCAGAAGGTCGTGAGAGCTAGGTCAAAGGTTCTTGGCAAGGGCCATTGCTGCGTGAGAAGCTGCTTACTGGATGGCTTGTTTGCTATTCAGTAGCTAAGCAGCGAAAAGGATTCGAGGCAAGAACACAGGAAAGTACATGCAAATCAGGCATGAAAAGCTGTGCATTGTAATGTCATCTTTGGCGCACTGGTGTGTCAAGCCTCGAAAGAGATGACAATGTACGCGAGAATTACTTTTATTAGCCGGGACAGCCGTTAGAAAGCTAAAGCTTTTAACTTAATGAAGCGGAAACGAACGAATTTGGTCTTTTGTGTATAGAACATTAGCTAAATACTTCTTTTACGTTTTTCTAAATACTTTTTTTTTTTAATTTTGTACATTTTCAAAAATGTGAATCCGTTTTCATGGTTGGTTTGTTTATATTTGAAGGTGGCTATGGAAATCTGGGCGGGGACATGCAAACGTTAACCGAGATGGGGCCGGGGCCTGGTCACCACGCCCATCAGCATCCCCTTGGCTCTCAAACGCAAACGCATCCCGATGACCAATCCCCGTTCGCGCCAACGCATTACGAGGGTGAAGCGGATTACCAAAGCCTCGATTCTGTCAGTACTTCCCACCATACCTCCTTCATGCACCCCGAGCCGCCTCCCGAGTTCTACCCACAGCCTGCGCATGCACAAACGCACTACATGAAACCGTCCCATTATGGTAGAGGTAAGTTTCATTCCCTTTATTTTTCCCGTTGTAAAATGTATGGCACAAGGCACGTGGCGGAAGTTATGATGAGCTTTGTGTGGACAATGGGGCGTGAAGCAAGTGGTCTTCCTTTCAAAAGCTTTTGCAAGATTTATGGCCGACCTTATAGAACTATTGAGGTTGTTTTATTTTTGTTTTTGCAGAGTAATTTAGAGTTGCAAGAAAGGTTTTCGGGTATTGTAGGCTTTGGACCAGTGACTGCACGTGAAAGTGCAAGTCCTTGGTTTTCAGACGGGATTTTTCTTTTTCATCCAAGTTGTAATGTGTGTATGTGCTCAGAAAGGGACGATGAAGGGCTGGAGGGCAGTAAGTTAATTGCCGCTGTTGGGATAGTTTGAAGGCCTTCTCCGCCGGCGGCCCGTGACGCCCTCAGGGACGTTTTGGAGACCAGAAGCTAAGAGTCATTTTCAGAATTTGCCTTCAGCCAAAGTCCGTCATCGTCCAACTTGCGCCTCAATGCCATGTCGAAATATAGTCTCTTTGTAAAAAGATGTGAGAAAAAAGGAACATGCTGAATAATACTGTGGGTTTTCTCTTTTTTTCGGGGGAATTTTTTCTTCTGCAGGACGGTATCATGAAAATTACGACTATAACAACGGCCAAGCCGCACCACCCCAGCATAGTTATCATGATCAAGTTGCGTTCCAGACTGTGCCCAACGTAGGGCCGCCTTCAGATCCTTGGAACACAGCCTCGGTAGATCCTTTGGCGATTTCGCATACAAGTTACATGCCACCTACGCACCAACATGCCCATAATGTGCACGGGCATCGAGAGTCTGTCATGGGTGGCCAAAGTCCTTCCTTAGGATCGCCTGATTCCAAACCGTTACAAAATGCCATGCTAGCGTACCAAGGTATTGCCTTTTTATTTATTACTTAATTAACTGGGGGAGTGCTTATTGTTTGGTTGTACGAGCTGGTCAGATGCAGCGTTAAATTTGGGCTTTTCCTGTTGTCTTTTGGGCAGTTGGAGGCGAGTTTCAGCTCGCGCTGTCAGCATGAACACCTATCTTTAAATATAGGAAGGATTCTTGATACAGTTGCTGATAACCCTTGTTCTTTTTTCGTAGGAGGTCCCCCTGGTAGCGGTCCTTGTTTCACGGGCTCTGGTCCGATTCAGTTGTGGCAGTTTTTGCTGGAACTCCTCACGGACAAAACGTGCCAGAATTTCATTTCGTGGACTGGCGATGGCTGGGAATTCAAGCTGTCGGATCCGGATGAGGTTGCGAGACGTTGGGGTATCCGAAAGAACAAGCCCAAGATGAACTATGAAAAGTTGAGTCGGGGTTTGCGTTATTATTACGACAAAAACATCATCCATAAGACTGCTGGGAAGCGATACGTCTATCGCTTTGTGTGCGACCTTCAGAGCTTATTGGGGTAATGAATCTAAACTTTTCATTATTGCCTTGATTGGATATTAATGTTCTTTTTCTGCTGTTGGTTTGCAGGTATACAGCCGAAGAGCTTCATGCCATGGTTGATCTCAAACTTGAGAAGAAAGACGACGAATGAAGTCATAGCATAATTGCCACGAAAGACACTTTTTATGTATGAGAGTACTGTACATAGATGGAAAAACGCTTGGACAAACCACACCCACTGACTTTTTCTCCCGAAAGTACGGAGCAGGGCATCAGTTCTGGTGACAGTGCAATGGATTGCATGAAAAAGGAACCCACAATTTGATGTTTTTGTTTGCAAGGAAGAAAAGAAGGAGCTTCCGAATCTGCGCTCTCCTCAGTTTGATAACCTCAGTTTTTCCACCTGTTTGTGACCATGTGATGCGAAGCCAATCATGGGTGTGTTCCAAATCTCCCTTCTCTCCAAGATGTTTTTGCGCTGTCAGATTGCCGTAATTCACGAGTGCCTTATGCAAAACCAGGAGATTTCGTATTGCCGTGGCAATTTTTTCTAAGATGAAATTGGGGGAGGGAGAATTAGAAAACCCGTCTTTCTGTCGTACCTTTTTTTATGAGGAGAACAATAGGGTTTAGAAAGAGAGCAGAGAAAGTATAACACAACGGAAGGTTGCTGCTGAAAGACATTCACCACTTTTTAAGTGCCTTTTCTAAAAGGTTTGTAACAAAAGGAGGAACCATATCATGTGATGCCGTACGTGTACAGAGCTTTCTCCGTGTAAGGAGAAAAAAACCGTCGTCTTTTATTGCATTTTTTTCCAGATTTATCTGATACCCTATGATTGTTCAGTTTTTCCGGTCCCTAAACAAACGTTTAATTGACATATTGCCCCGCATATATAAAATAGGGTTATCTTTTTTAGCTCCACATCTCTCATCGGTGTAAATTATTGTACACTGTTCTCTTTTATCTTTTGAAGAAGCATGTCATATTGTAGAATCGTTAGACCAAGCACTTGTGTTTTGTTGAATACGGCAATCTCATGGCTATCTTTTTTTACGTTTTTTAACCTTCACTTTGTAATCGGAAAGACGGAATCGGGAGATGAAAGACAGTCGAAATTTGAGAGATTGTCGCGAAGCCAAAGTCATCCCTTTATCCAGTTGTGCTTTTGTATTTTTTAAAAGAAGTAGAGTTTTGTACGGAAATTATTGCGTTAGGCCAGTGCTGAGTTCTCGATCATTAAAAAGCCAGTGCTGGGCGATTTTGCGTGTATAAAATATTGGTTCTGTCACAATCATAAATTAATAGAATGTTAGAGTTTTAAAAGTTGTGTTGCTCTTATTTCATATAAACTTGTTTTTCCAGATCTCTTTCCAATTACAATTACGCCAGTTGGAAGCTTTGCATTAGCGAAACAACTGAAGACGATAAAACTTACACCACCTCAAGTGGTTAGTTAAAATTATATAGTTAGATAAACAACAGTGTCTCCTTATGCACTGTGTAACCTATTTATCAAGTTCACGTTCGTACAATCCATATTCTTTGAACTTGCCTTTCATTCGTTATCAATTTCTCATTCATACTTCCCGCCTTTTACTTACGAACCGCTTTAGCGTGTCCTGCATTCGCGGTTCACTTGTTCCGTTTCCGGAAAAAGTTAGTTCAGTGTTTTTCTCAGAGGCTTTAAAGGTAAATGTATACTAATTTCAACATTTATCAAATTAGTAATAACGGTTTTTATGATATTAAAGCTGAGAACTATAGCACAGTTTGATTCAAGTAGGTAGGCGGTCGAGCGGACCTGAAAAATGATCTGGGTTTGGTTTCGAATATTGTTCTTTATCTTGCGTTGTACTTTTTTTTGGAACATGGAAGAAAGGTATGATATCGTATGTTTTATAATTATATTGTTATTTTTAGCTAAGGCAACATGTTGTGCAATCCTCTTCGCACTATTACTCGTCAACGGGAATTGTTGAGCCGCCAGTTTGGCGTGTGTGCGGTTGTTGCCCAGAAAGCCTCTGACCCCGTTCAAAAACTGTTCATTGACAAGATTCGTGAATACGATCAGAAAGCCAAGTACTTACATTGACCGTAGAATAAGCTATTTCTAGAAAAAGAAAAACAAATAACTTTCTTTTCTTTTTAATAGAGCTGCTGGTGGAAAGTTGGTTGATGTGTCTCCACAAGTGGAACGAGACCTTAAAGCAGAGCTTGAAAAAGTAGCTAAGCAATATGGTGGTGCTGAAGGAACTGATATGACCAAGTTCCCATCCTTTTCCTTCAAGGGTAAGTCTTCCCTTCATTCCAAGCTACAACACGTACTTATTTTTGTATTTTCCTTCTTCCGATATATTTGTCTATGACGTTTAGATCCCAAGGTCGATCCCATCAACTTGCAGTAAACAGTGCTTACTATTTCGCGCATTCTGTCACTAGTTCCGAAGATAATGTGTAAATAAAAGCCGTAAAAGGCATCTCTTTGCCAGACATACTTCATAAGTCTTCCAACTAAACCTTTCACTATTTTTTGTTCGCAGTCGCTGTCTTTACGTCTAAAAGGTCACAAGGTGGCCGTAGTTTTTGAGGTTATACATTTTAAATTTCTCCTTACGTATTTCTATTCGACATCTGTTAGTTTTTGTCAGCGAAAAAAAAACGGAAGTAATGCTAGGCGTGTTTATGCTTCCAATTAGTAGGTAAATTCCTCCCGGACACTAACTTATTAACATTCAACTACTCCACTGTCTAAATTCCAGTTACCCAGTTACTCAATCCCAGATACTCTGCCAGTTTTTTTTTTTGTTTTTTTTTAATTAATATTGGCGTATAGGCATAAGCCTGTTGCCAAAGTTTATTATTAAAAACGTACAATTAAAATAGGGTAGGGGAAAGGGATATCACAGCACGTTATCACACTGGGCGGACTTTACAAACTGGCAAGCCCTTCTGCCAGTTTTAATAGATGCAATTAGTACAGTTTTCAGTTTCAGATAAAAAAATGTGATTGACATTTCCAATAATAAGAACGACGGAAAAGTAACTACGAAAACACTACTTTAGCATTGTCCTATGCCCAGGGGCGGATTTTCCATAAGGCCAACCTAGGCCATGGCCTAGGGCGCAGCGGTCAGGGCGCAAAAGTGAAGAAATGAAATGAACATTTCTTTTTTTTTTGGGGGGGGAGGCACAAAGTTGAGCTTTGGCCTAGGTCGCACAAGGGTGTAAATCCGTCCCTGCCTATGCCAAAGCACAAACGTTCACAAATCAGCTGGTCGGTCCTTTTTGTCAAACTATATTTGTTTTGTCACTATAAACGCACGACGGCGCATCATTGTATTGTGTGTCAGTTAAGATGGATTCTATTGAAGGTACGTAAATATGATACATAATTTCGTGGTAATTTGTGTGATTCATCGCGTTTTTTTATGTCGTTTCAAGGAAAAGTCCTAACCTCACCAATAGGCAAGACGCTGGAAGTGCCTCAGATTCCTGTAGCCGAGTTCATATTGCGTTCGGGTGCGCGCTACGATAATAACCGTGTTTGTTTGGTAAGAAGAACAAGCGTCTTGTTCTCGTTTCCTTACGTTAAGACCTTAGCGGAAAGAAAGCCCTTTGCCCCTTTTCTTCACAGTACACACAACAAACCATATACTTCTTTCCATAAAACTTGCAGTAAAAAAAAAAATGTTGGATGATATAGAAATTGGAATTGCCCGATTTAATAACAAAAAGTTATTTTTAAGAACGGGCAGGATACGTGGAACGACATTTTAGCTTTTATCTAGAGAAGAAATGAAATGAAGCATATAACAAAGGGGAAAGGATATGGAATTAACGTTTGCGTTAATTATTTTTGAAATAGCTCGCCAAGTAGAGTGTATATATAAGTTCTACATTTTATAGGACATTGGTCAATTATATCAATTGGCTTACAGAACAATGAATTAAATCATTTGTTAAAAGAAACCACAGTTGTATATTGGGTAGAACAGCTCACAATTTAGTTATATAAAGAACTTTTGTGAAAAAGAGTAGTAAAAATTAAATAGGACAAAATATAGTTTTATAGCAATCGTAACCATATAACTAAGTTTTGTGGACCTTTATTGAGCAAGCGATTGATGGAAATACAGATGGCAAACGGTAAGTAAACTCGTGTTTCCGGCAAAACGGAATAGAAACGATAAATGTTGTATTACATCGTGTCCTTTTCACACGAAGCTTTCTGCTAATTATCTCTATTCTCTATCTCTTGTCCAGGTACATGCAGAGACTAAGCGTACTGTAACTTTCGAACAGATTCGTACAGAATCTCGACTGTTTGCTGCATCCCTTGAGCAGCTTTTAGACTTGATGCCGGGCCAGAAAGTAGCCATAGCATTACCTAATTGCTTGGAGTTTTCGGCAGCTGTATTAGGAGTCATGCTGTGCGGAGCTACAGTAAGTTTCGTAAATCCTGGCTATACTATAAGTACGTTTCTATCACGGTTGTTGTAATGAATGCTGATATAGTATTTTGTGTATCTAATTAGGTGAACTGAAGCACGTTTTCAACATTATCAAACCCGTCGTGTTAGTTTGCATGAAAGACTTCATCCCTGCTGTACCAGTTCTGGGCCTGCAATTGCCAAACCTGAAAATGGTTATAGTTGACGGAAAGGGGAGAAGTAATCAAGAATTCAGCTGGGAATATTGCTTAAAAAAAGCGAATTTGGGCGGTTTCATCAAGCCTGATTTTGATTTGAAGTCAGATGTCTGTATTATAACTTTCTCCAGCGGAACTACTGGCCTACCAAAAGGCGTAATGCTTACTCATGACAACATCAATACTGCGCTTCGACAACACGAGTCAGTATGAATGTGATTTTTATTTCTTGTCAGCATATCTAGTTTTTTTTTTCCTTTTTCCGGAAAGCTACAGTGAGTGGGTAATCTACGGTGAAAAGGATGTTGTGTTGTGCTTTTTGCCTTTCTATGATCAGTACGGATGTATCCTAAACCTTACCAGTATCGCGTTGGGCTCCGTGTTTGTATTTCTTCCCAAATTCACGCTTCCAGGCATGCTTCAAGCAATTCAGGACTTTGGAGTACGTAAAACTTATCCATCTTTTCTGCCCCCGTACTGTATGGAGTGTATATTCATCATTTCCAGGTCAGCAAATTACCCTTGGTACCGCCAATTTCTCTTCTACTGGCCAAGCATCCGTTGGTTGATCAATATAATGTAAAATCGCTGACGAGTATACTTTGCGCGGGGGCACCTTTAAGTTTAGCCGTCATTCAACTCTTGAACGAGAAATATAACATAGAAGTGATCCAAGCCTATGGAATGACCGAAACAACTCTTGGAGTTTTGGTGACCCCTAGGGGGCGTGTGAAAAACGGCAGTGTAGGCATAGTGATGCCATTTTTCGAAGTTAAAGTTGCGGATCCAGATACTGGTCGAGCGTTGGGGCCCAACCAAGAAGGCGAGCTTTGGATGAGAGGCCCAATGATCATGAAAGGCTATTATGGTAACCCTTCAGCTACGGCGGCGATTATTGACGCGGATGGCTGGTTACATTCGGGAGATATTGTTTATTACGATGACGATGACTGGTTTTATATTTGTGGCAGGATTAAGGAACTTATTAAGTACAAAGGTATGCAGGTGTGTATTTTTCACGCATTTTTTGCGTTGTTTACGTTGTGTGAGCTCCTTATAAAAATAGGTTTCGCCTTCCGAGCTGGAAGCCATTTTGCTATCCCATCCCGAGATTGCTGACGCAGCTGTTATTGGCATTGCTCATGAAGAGGCTGGCGAGGTGCCTAAGGCGTTCGTTGTACGAAAAGCGGGGTCTCAAATAACAGAAAAGCAAGTACAGGAATTCGTTGAAGGTATGTTTCCTGGTCTAAAGTTTTGCAAATTTATATACCAAACCAAATACCTGCTTAAGAAGGCACTAATCGTTGATTAATGCTAGCAAACCTTTCTTTTAGTAGTTATGTGTACGTATAATTTACAAGTAAAACTTTTTGTCTTTTGTTATATGCATAATTATCAAATCTTTACTATTTTCAAGCCTGTTATTTCTAGGTCAAGTGTCAGATTACAAAAAGCTTCGCGGAGGAGTAACTTTTCTGGATGCCATTCCGAAGTCTGCAATCGGAAAAATTCTTCGTCAAGAACTGCACACCATGGCGAATCTATAGTCGAACTCTTTGTGCACTTTACAAGTAATATCTGTTTTACTTTTTACCCTCTGTCCAGATTTCGTGTCGGAGCACTTTTAGTTATTAATTTAACCGCAATAGCGCATTATAACTTGTTCCTGAACTAAAAACCTATTTTTGCTGTAAGAAATGAACGTCACTAATCGATGTCGGATGAAGGGAAAAACTCTAGGATGTTGTGATCGTTCAGTTTCAAAAAGATTATGTTCTACAGCCCTTCGTGCGTGGTACACAAAACAGGAGGAATATCTGCGAGTGATTTAAGGGGCCATTGTTAAAGTTTAAAATTAATTAGTTTTGAATTAATCTCTTCCAGTTTTTTTTTTCTTCAAGAAGGCGTAAGTTGCAAACTCAAAAAGAATGGCACGAGTTGTTAAATAAAAAAGTGTGTGTCTGTTCAGTGCATTGTTTTCGGGGTCTGTTTTAAATTGCGAATAATTAATTCGAGAATTTTCTACGAGTCATTGCGTTATGCGAAGTTTTTTTTTTATATTACACTATCTAAATCACTTCGTATAGTGTATATGAGACAATTCGTATTAACGCGAGTTCCACTTGATAAATAAAGTTGGATCCCGGTTTAAAAGGAAGGAGCAATTAGTTAAATGAGTTTCTGACTCATTTAAGTGGGATTAATTCAGGTAGATGGAGCTAAATGACATTAACTTGTCCCATCTAGCCTAGGTATAACTAGTCAGTTTATTAGAATCTAGTTACGTCTCCAGTACGTCTCCTGAAACATTGATTTCCTGGGTCCTTTTTTGTATTTTAATATGTTTATATATTTCAAGGCAAAGTCCTAACTTCAACAATATGCGAGAATCTCCAAGTGCCGCAGATACCGGTACCAGAGT
>RJJA01000258.1:0-88819 GCA_003724045.1 Lepidurus arcticus | reverse complement strand
AATTAGGAATGATTCTGGAAGAAATACCGAAATTAAAAACAAAGTCAGGGTCACAAATGGGTAGGCAGAGTATTATAAACGATTACCTAGGAGATAAGTACAAAGACTGCAAAAAGATCTTTACAGATGGCTCAAGAGGTGAAGAAGGTAAGGTAGGAGTAGGCATCTTTATAGAGTCCAAAGATCAGATGATAGCCTTCGCCCTGCCAAAGTACTCGTCCGTAATGGCAGCAGAACTTGTTGGCATTAAGGAGGCAATAAAAACAATTGAAAATGTAGAGACGAATACTTATGTAATACTTACAGACTCACGAGTGGCGGTTACAGCTATTAAAAAATATGGTAACAGAAAATATTTCCGGTTAGTCCAAGAAATCCAAGACTCGCTTTTAAAACACAAAAAACAAGGAAGAAATATACATATACAATGGATACCAGGACATGAAGGGATAGCCGGAAATGAAAAAGCAGACTTAGCAGCCAAACTCGGGAGGGACACAGACTGTCAAAACGAACGGGGTTTGACAAGTACAGAATTAGTTGTGGTATTCAAAGAAAAAAACGAGCAAAGGATTACTAGATACTTAAAACAAAAATCACGACAAATAATAGTACAACACGCACGAAGACTAAAACCCCTTCCATGGTTAGATCACCCCAACAGACGAGTCACATGCAGTAGCTTTGTTAAGAATAAGATGCAACCATGCTAAAGTGGGAGCATGGATGCATAGATTTCGTCTTAAAGACGCGGATAATTGTGACGGGCGTGGAATGAGAAACGATACGGTCGAACATAAATTGTTACATTGCTCAGAATATGCACATGAAAGAAATATATGGAAAATGAAGGTAGAAAAAATGAAAGTGGATTTCGATCTTGAAAATTTACTGGGCTTTGGAAATATAGAACAGGAGAGACAGTTTAAACTGAGGAACCTCCTAGTGGATTATTTAAAGAATACAAAAATCATTAACATAGTTTAAAAAAAAAAAAAAAAAAATATATATATATATATATATAAAAAGGGGGAATAGTAGTGGTGACGGGACTAGTAGATAACTATGCACGCCCACTCCAATCAACATTTGTAAAGTCCAAAGATAATCCAAAGAACCAGAAAAGAAGGAAGCATAAAAGCCAGAGGAAAAACCCGAAGAAACTACCAATTTGAAAGCGGCAGTCGACAATGCACCCGTTAGATGGCGCGGATCGAGTTTAAAACTCAAGAAGAAGAAGAAGCTTACTCGACAGTCAGACCTGTCGCCTTGTTATTTTCTAAGTTTCTTACGACACCTTCTTCCTATTGATCTAAACACCTTCTAACTTACTAGTGTGATTATTGGAGTATTTTTATTCATTTGCTCCACGGCGCGCTCTTGCCGAAAATTTCTTAGTTCGGGCTTCGACTATGACTTTGGATTGACGCTTTATGTGATTCCGTGTAACCACTTCGCCTTCTTCTGTGTCGGAATCTTCTGGTAATTTACTATCCTCTTCTTGGTCTTTTAGCTCCATTTGACAATTTTGCTCGCTAATGGAGTTTCTGGATTCAAGGTGCAGTTTGTTCATAGTCTAGAAAGTTTACAACGTAAATGCCACGAGTCTTGCAAACCGTTTACAAGTCTTACATCCTCAGAAGATAGTTCAAGCAGTGCTGCCTCCATATCAGTCTCGCCCAATTTATCCATTAAAAAAGTGATCTTCTCCTTGCACAAAATTAGCAACGATCCAAGAGTACCTTTGTCCTGCTTTACAGGACCGTACGGAATACGGTAGCAAATCTTCTCCAACAGTACGCCAATATCGATAAACTCTGGAATGGGTTTCTCTCCCTGGACGTCTTTGTCTTCCTGGTCGACACTATCTTCAATCTTGACCCTGAAATATTTTTCATATGATTTGCCAAAGTCTGCACTATACTTAGAAACTTACACGGATCGGTCTGATGTCTTTGCTGTCCTCTTCGAGCTTGCCAGTGCCATTTTTTCTTGTTGACAGTTTTCCAACTGGTGTTTAATAAAAGCGTCCTGTTCTCTTAACTCTTTGCATTTTTCTTCCTGGCTAGTAAGCTTCTGGATAATGTTTTCCAAGTCCTCACAACCTGCGAAATAATACACCTACGAGTGCTAACCCAACTTTAAGCAAAGGTTACCGGTGACGAGTTTTAGGTATTCACAGGCGTTTTTTAAGTCCACAACTTCATTGTCAGCCATTGAATGCTGATTCAGATTCCAAGCCGGTGTGATCGGACGACTTCGAGATGTTGCGAGGGCTGATATTGCTTTGCGACTGGTGTTTTCCACAGTGACAGCTTTTACGTCCTCAATTTGCCTCCTGTTCATTCTTTTTCTTATGGATGTTTGCTAAAATTGCAGCGAAGCATACTTATATTCCGATAATAAACGATCCGTTTCTCTACTAGACATTAGCAAAGTCTCTTCATGCTGTTGCAGTTCCACACGGGAGGCATTCCGAGCTACCAACGCAGTCTCATACATATCCTAAGAAATCAGGTTAATTATCTACGTATTTACTTCAGCGGCAAAAAAATACTTTCACTTTCTGTGCTTCGGCTTCGTAATCTTGAATATGAAGTTCAACTTGTTCCAATATAGTCCGATAGCGCAATTTCTCATTTTCCATAGCATCCCGTATTCCCAAATAATGACGGTAAAGATGCTCCGCTTCACTAATTTTCTGTTGCATATTCTGGACTTGGCTTTGAACAGTTGCCAAACTCTACAAGTAAAGCGTAAATAGATTGATTTTAAATCTGAAAATCTTTTCACATTTGGGGTAGCTCGATTTAACATCTTAAATGCGGCGTGTTTTTCTTGTTCGATTTCAAAGCAGGCCCGGGTGAATTGGACTACCTTTTCTTGCATCTAGTAAATCAAATTAACAAATTCATCTGAGTGATAATGCACAGAAATCGTAACCATACTTGATCACACTGATGAGCCATAACGTCTGCAGCTTTAACCATTTCCGAGACATTTTCGTCCAGGATTTGCATAACCTCTTTCTTGGACTTGTTCTTGAATTTGGCGGTCTCGATGTCATACTGAGCTAGCTTTAGCAACACTGTGTCTCCCTCTCCAACCTAAGAATAATTATGTATCTGGAAACTGAATATATCAACGATGTACTCTGCATAATTCCAAGGATTGGGAGTTCAATTCCGCAACTTTCTTTTTCAACCGACTGAGCTTCAGCTCATTTCGCTTCTTCTCCTCTTTCCCCTCGTCGCGGTGAGCTCGTCTTTCAGCCTCTGGAAGTAGATTTTTGACTTCATATAAAAGCAGGACTTGGAAATAATTACCTATTAGCTGAAGCTTCTTTTTCAAGTCATTAATTTGGGAAATTACAGCACTATGATCGAGCTCCTTATCTTTAGCCATTTCTAACTTCTACCCAGTTTATTGATCCAACAAGTACGTCGTTCGTAGTAACTGTGCCCATGCTACGTTGTCCCTCTTCGATTTTAAAATTCAATATATGAGCTTAATAAAGCAACAACTTTTTGGCGCTCTAAGGACCATCGCACCCTCTATTGGAATGAATAGTTGCACAGTTCCCAACACTAAAATTTACCCCGTCCCGAACATGTCATAAACGATCCACAACAGTATTATTATTATTATTAAGGCGAGTTATATAACGTCTAAAATTTTACGACGTAAACGGAGCTGTCTAAAGGTTAGCAGTGGCTGCAAGATTGGATTGGCGTGCCTTCAAAGCCTCCGTCAGCATACGACCATACTCTGAATCGGCTTGCTCGAAGTTGCGCACCGCTCGTTTCTATAGTAAATCCAAACGTAAGTATGCAAAATTACAATCAGATTTCAAAAGCTCACTTGGATAAAAGGTTGTGCGTTTTTCAGATGATCAGCAATGTTGTTGACCAAGCGCTTTCTTTCTTCTGGAGTCAAGGTCTTCTTCCAGAACAGGCCAACTTGTGTGAAGTTGTCATCATCAGCGGTATTGTATCTATACACAATAAAATGTTAAATGGCAAAATCTCGTCATTAAAATAATCCTACCGGGCAACATCTCCTGAAACATGCAACTTATGCTCCAAGTGCTTGGCTAAGACGTTTGGTCCGGAGAAGCTATTGGGGAAGTAATTGGGAGCGCCCGCTTCATCGAAAGTAATACACATGGGACCATCGCGCTGGTAGTTACGAATCTTAGTACGGTACGGACAGTTCACTGGGATTTGCAGGTAATTGGCGCCCAAACGATGACGGTGTGTGTCATTATAAGAGAACAGACGACCCTATTGACGTTTAATTCGGCGTTTAGCAATACTTTCTTAGGCTGCTTAGAATTGTACGTACCTGAAGCATTTTATCTGGGCTCGGTTCAATGCCAGGTACCAAGTGCGATGGGGCAAAAGCCAGCTGCTCAACTTCTGCGAAATAATTCTTGGGATTCCTGTCCAAGGTCAGCTTTCCAACTGGAATCAACGGGAACTCGGAGTGCGACCAAACCTTACAAGCAAATCGCTGTTAAATCGACACGGAAACGAGATATTGCGTCATACTTTGGTCAAATCAAAAGGATTGAACTTATGTTTCTCTGCTTGTTCGAACGTCATCACTTGAATGGAAAACGTCCAAGATGGAAAGTCTCCCTTCGCAATGGCATTGTACAAATCACGAATAGAATAATCAGGATCATCTGCTGACAATTGGTGAGCTCTCTCTGGGTTCAAATTCTTGATTCCTTGGTCAGTCTAATAAAATCGTTGTCCTTGAACCAAGGGTACAAAAGGCAGCCTTAATCGAAAGTTTACCTTGTAATGGAACTTGCAGTAAACGGCTTGTCCTTGAGCATTTACCAATTTGAAAGTATGGGACCCATACCCGTTCATATGGCGATAACCTTCAGGTGTACCACGGTCCGAGAACAAGAAACTGACTTGATGGGTGGTTTCCGGTCGCAGGGAAATAAAATCCCAGAACATATCAGGATCCTAAACACAAATTTATTCTCCTGGTTTTTAACGGACTCTTTATTATTGTATACTTTGAGATGAGTAACAGGATTGCGTTTCTGAGTGTGAATGAAAGAAGGAAACAACAGGGGATCGCGAATAAAGAAAATAGGCGTGTTGTTGCCTGTCAAATCCCAGTTGCCTTCTTCAGTATAAAACTTGACCGCAAAACCACGAGGATCCCTATTTATCAGTACGTTAAATTTTTTTTATTCAGCTAAAAACTGATCCAAAACGCAAACCTACCTAGCCGTGTCGGCGGATCCGCTTTCACCTCCTACCGTGGAGAAACGCACCGCAATTGGAGTACGTTTTCCAATCTCGGAGAAAACCGCAGCTTTGCAATACTTGCTAATATCATGGGTGACTTCAAAGTACCCAAAGGCACCTAAAGAAAATTCGGGCCTTTAGAACCAATGCACAAGTAATCATTTCATTCTATTACCAGCGCCTTTAGCGTGTACAACACGCTCTGGAATGCGCTCCCGGTCAAAATGTGCAGTTTCATCTATCAATACAGTGTCCTGCAACAAAATAGGTCCACGAGCACCGGCAGTTAGGCTGTTCAATTTGTCACCAATGGGGGCACCAAACCCAGTGTTTAAGACGGGAACACCGTCACTCTTAAGTGTTTTGAGGGATAAAAATTAGAAAATTATTGACAACAACGATGTCTTACTTTTTTCCCATCGAGAAAACCTTGCAATTGATTAGATGCAGGATCACGGCTGGCCATCTTGCTTGAAAAAACACGAGCCTTGGCTTCAAAGACAAAGATAAAGTGCGATGAGATGTGTGCGATTAGATTTTCTTATGGGTTCAAGATGCAACAAGCACGGCTGCTCAACAAGCAATGACAGTAACCTCAGTATGACTTCACGACTTAAAACCGAAACCTCGGTAGAAGAGTTGAAAAGAAAAATTGTGTCCTACTTTTACACCGTTCTTATATATATACTGTCAAGCTTGAGCTGTGAGTTGACCTTGTACGTTGATAAAAGCGGACAAATAAAAGTTAAGCATGACTCAGCATCTTTGCCATTTTCCACCTCAGAAAAACGCACGAGAGAAAATAGCAAAGGTGTAACCTATTTCTTGTTTAAAGTATGACCTTCTAAGTACTTGTCCTACAATAATGGAATTTAAGTAGGTTAAGAAACAAAAGATTAACAAGCTCATGGAAAACAAGTCAAGTACAACACAGCGTAATCAAGCTATTCTTATTTGTCTACACTATGGGAAGCTACAACACTGAAAGTTATTTTATAAGGATAAGGGGTATAGCTATCATACGGAATACGCATACCTATATGTATATGAAAGTTAACAATGAAAACCCAGATTTCCGCTCTGATGCTGACTACGAAATTCTAGCGATGTTCTTTACTGTTCACCGTCACAACGTTACGAACACTATTTCTTGCAAACGCACTTGCACTCGAACACCACTCAAACTGCGCAATATGTGCAAAATATGATTGTATCTATAACACACGCGCGTGTGATGTCGTGCCAACCTTAACCGTAGCCCCAAGAGTACTGCGGCGATAGAGGGCATTGAACGCGTATAGGAACTTGTTCGTTGTTGGACCGGTTCACAAGTGAACTACGCAAGGATCAATCAGAAGAGTTCAGAAGAAATAAATACATTACTAATTATAACAAAAAGATGACCCAGGTTGCAAATCGAGACCATCTTGACTTCTACGGAAAACAACTCCCGCTATAGTTCTCTGGAACGTAGCAGTTATGTTCTTGCTGTGTATACATTAAGGGCACTTATTGTTATAGGGATACCGGTATTAAAATGCGTTTTACATCCTCAAACCGCTTGAAAACAAGCTTTCGCTTTGAATGCTTGTATGACAACATTTTTGTTATTTTTGTAAATTGCAATTGAAATCGGAAAGTCACCTTTGCATAATTTCGCGTTTTGTATAATTTTCGAGTTCGGAAATTTCTTGCTCTGGACGGTACATATGCTACCATCTGACGCCCACGCGGTTATTACTTGGATTTAAAGATCAGTGAGAAGAAACGCAAAAAAATGTGCAAGAAACTTTTAAACAAACTAATAAAAAGCTAAACTGTTGAACTAGATTAATTAGAATAATATAGATTAACAAATTCAAGATTTTTTTTTACTAATTTAGGTAAAAAATAAATTAAATCATCTCTAGCTAAGTTACATTATCAGTGCATTTTAGTATTAATTAGCTCACATTCGATAACTGTATATTATTTATTTTATTCTGCTTTACGGAATTATTTCCCGCAGTTATTCTATGACGCACGGTATTAATTCGCAGGTCGCGTTTCACGATTTCCTCTAGCCCGAGCCCAAACAACATCAAAGCAATGCTTCATATTGACCCAGACGTTAAACGACAATTCGTCAAATTACACGCCTGTAAATTAAGACCAAAACACAGTCCAACTCTTCACTTTCAAATCACTAAAGATTCAACATCATGGCAAAGAAGAAAACTTCTAAGCAGGTAAATTTTATGTTCACTTATGTCTTATTCTTATCATTCAGAATGAAATCATTGCCTTGTCTTCCTTGTCTGTCTACAATAGCAACAAGAAAAAGATGCTTCGGTTCCACCCAGTGCTGGTAACTCGAATGTCTCTAGTCCGACATCAGCTGACATTGTCGATGAGCCAACTGTCAAAGAAGAAAAGAAGCTTTCAACCGTATTTAAAAATAAAACATTTCAGGTAAATTATCTTTCATTTTTTTTTTTGCTACCACTTAACCAGTCACCATTTGTTTTCATTAAGCATTCTGGCAAAGGATCTGGTAAGAAGAGAGTTTGGAGAGGAATGAAACAAATTCTTATTCAAGAGAAGTCCCTCCCTTGGAGCCAGGACGTCGTCTTGTGTAAGCGAAACTATTACATTATTATATGTCTTTCACCTTTCTACTTTCCTGTAAATTCAACAGACAGCCATATTGATGCACCTCCGTCATTCAAGCCAGCTAAAAAATATTCTGACCTATCTGGATTACCCGTAAGTGTGATGGAATTTAGAATGAATCATTTATTTGCATTTGTTCGTTTTTTAAGGCTCCGTACATGGATCCATACACAAAATTGCGATTTGCCAATGCTGACGAATTTCAGACGACTCGCACACTACCCAGCGATATAGTAGCTGGCTATCTCGCATTAAGAAAAGCCTATAACCCTGTTGGATGAATGGCGTTCATACGAAAATTAATACATGTTTATTTTTTTACGAAAGTTTTCCTTATTTCAGTCATTTTCATCGCGAATACAATTAGCATAGTGAAGCTTTTTTTAAAATATCATTGAGGTAATTAAGCTACACGTTCGTTAGTATGCAATACGTTTCCAGGCCATGGACGGTACGCGAATTTTGGCCTCGCACGTGTACTAAAATTAAAAATAAAAGACTAGCAATCAAAGGAAATCAACGAAACACTTTTGTTGCAATAAAAAGCAAGAGGAAATATGATAACAAAAGGATATTACACACTTGACCATAATGCCAACACGAACACGAGAAAGCCGTTCATTATTGCCAGAACGTAACCAGAATGAAACGAATGACCGGATAACTTCTTAAATTTTGTGGGAGAAATTGGTGTTGGTGGGAAGCGACCCGGTATTTGACTATCGCTGTAAAGAACTAGCCAAGTAAAAACAGTCATGGTAATCCCTGCAAGAAAGGGAACGCTAATCCTGCTGGTCAAATTTCCTGTCGCCTTGATTAACGTTAGGAGCTCGTAAAGAAATTCCCAGCACACAAACTGGAAAAAGTATTGCAAATATGCGCCACAGCTACGCAAAAAATCCGCAACTAGACGTGGCAGATGCTGACAGGCGTTACTGAAAGCAAAGGTACTCCACACGAGCCCTTTGACCCAGACCAGCAAAAACGCGACGCTTTTAATCAAGATCTGAACAAACCCCGACAGGAAACCGATTATAGTTCCAAGCATGCAAGCGAAAGCTGAAAACGTGCGATATAAGGAATCCGTTATAAAACCATACACAAGCTTCAGCCCATCTGTCACATCCTGGCAAACATTGCCAAAAAGACTAGCAAGATATGACCCTATTTGCAAAAGAAGACCGAGTAAAATTCTTGCAAAATAAATAACGTAATCCCAGATTTGCAAGAGCGAAGACTTGGTCAGTGCGACAAGGTACGTGATGCCGTCTACTATACAAACCCAGACGCGGTATAAAAAGCTCAGTGCAATTTGGCCACCATGGATGGCTCTTGCATAAACGGAGGAGCTGACGAACTCAATCATGGACGTTATGGTGCAGGTATCTTGAGACTTGTTTTTTAAATGCATATGGATATGTGTGGGCTTGTCTGACGGCTCAACAGTGAAATCCAGCTTTTGATAATTCTCTGGGATTTCCACCTGAGTGCTAACTGTCTTGCTTCCAAGTGCATGGTTCTTAATGGAATCCCATGCACCATACAGCCATGTCCCATGATCTTCAGTAGAAGGATCTAATATTAATAAAAATAAATCAAAGTAATAAATCCAAGTCTTATAATTGCAAGCTTATTATACCTGTTACCCTAATGACCGCTTCATACGCCGTTTTGGCAAGTACTAGACGAGACCCACAGATGAAGAACGTCAGAACGCCAAGAATAGTTGTAAGCTGCATCCAGTTCTTCATGATTTCTTGTTGCAATTTTGAACGCGACTATTTCCCTGGCTGCACGGACCAAACCTGCAATCATAAGATATAGCCAAACTTAAAAACGTGTGTAAAGATAGCACATGTTTTATCAGCATAGTAGTTTACCAACAATAAGCATGGGTTATATGTTGTACTAGCAGGAAAGCGTGTCCAACACTGAATATTTACATTGTATTACTAAACGCAAAACCAAGTGACGCTTGCAACGTTTTCCAAACGTTGACGTTGACTTGGGACATGAATACAAGGAGGGGAAAAACACATATACCTTGTCTGTTGTTAACTCTCAAAAAATTTTCGTGCTTTCTGTTTCGTGTTGTCATATTCAATTAGGTGAACTTAGCTTTCATTATAGTAATTTTCACATCCCGGAACATTGGCAGGATTGTCACAAAATTGCGTAAAGTTATTAAAGACTTTTCCTATTTGACAAAGTCCCAACCGTGGGTGCCCATTTCGCATACATTTGAAATATAACCGACAGTCGTCAGACTTGGCAACTCGTTCATGGTCTTGAAATCTCAATCCAGTAAGATTCATTACCGGGCAATAAAATTCGAGCAATTCTTCTGGCAAACAGTCTGATCGCAGGGCAATATCCGGGAACTGGCATCTTCCGCTTTTGGAGTCGAAGATGAGTCCAAAAGGGCACGTGACCGAAGTGGCAAAATTGTTTTCACATTGGTAGTATTGATCGCAAAATTCCGCATGAGGAAAGCGCCCATTCTGGCGAAAACAGGGCTCTTTTCCTGCAGGTCGTTGGAGCACCGGACGAGACAGGCAATTAATTCGGAACGGAAAATCGCAAATCAAGTCCCGATCGCTGAACACAAGACCATCAGGACAAAGCATTTCTACCCGCGCTCCATTTTCATTTCCATTGCCACTGCAATGAAAGTAACGGTCGCATTGCTCGGGATGTGTGGCATTGAAAGAAACTCCGAGGGGACAGACCGGTAATGAGAGACTTGAAGACGCCCAAACTACATCACACAGAGGGAAAGGGAAGTTAGTGCCAAGAACAAATCTTGCAACTTCACGTCGCAGGAAGACCAAATATAATTCGCCAACCAACAACACAGTTACCTCCGAGTTGCCAGACAGCAAATAAAATTAGGGAACCGTGCCGAGATGTCATTTTGCACGCTAGCTTCCTGGTTTGCAGCCAAAAGGACAACTGTGTACACTCGTCAACCGCCAACACTCACTACTGTTCTTGGCACTTTTTCCTCTGTGCAATCCAGCTATTAAGATTAGATTGCCAATAGGGACGTGAGGGCAAGGGCGTAAAAAGAAGGGCCACTGGAGACCAGGAAGAAAGATAAAATACCCTTTCCCGCTTCACAACATTGCAATTTTCGAGGAATTATCCGTCGTCAACTGGGATCAACTATACGCTCACTAATAAAGAAGCCCCTTTCCGTAATTGAAATTTTGTTAAGCCTTGTTCAAGGTTCAATGCTAAGCTAGTTTGACTCTTGTTTTCCACGCAAAACGAAAGTATTCCTCTGGTATGGGAATACAGTCATAACTCATGACATTCTAAGCAAATTAAACCAGAACCTTACGAAGATCAATGCTAATCTAACCTAACCTAACCTTCAATCCCTTTGACTATAAATAGTACAAGTCCTGCTCAGATTCTTCACACTTCCAACTCGAACCTTCTTCTGACACTTGGCCTTCTTGGCAATACGCAAGTTGACAACAAACATGATGTTCTTTTGGTTAGCACTTACCATTTTCGTATCTACAAGTAAGTTCAATTACAGTGTTTTGCCCCGATACACTGCCTATGTGTGTGAAACTTCTGTCTAAAACTATTTGTCTTATTTTTGTATGTTTCAGGTGAGGCAGCTTCTGTCCGAACTTCTTCTGTTGGCAAATGTGAGGCCAGCAAATTCGCCTTTTTCATTCCTGATGACCAACAATGCGACAGATATTTCCGCTGCGAAAACATGACGCTCAGCGAACAACTTTGCGAGGACGGCTTAGTTTTTCATCCGCACGATCAGATATGCGATTTTCCTCAACGAGTGGACTGTACCGGCCGTCCCCAGTTGCAACCGCCTCAAGGATTTGGTAATTGCAGCCGCCTCAACGGAATGTTCCCGCACCAACAATTCTGCGACCAATACTTCTACTGCCATGCCGGCGCCGCGGTGTTGGTTACTTGCCCGTTGGGTCTCGTCTACGATTTGAAATCTGCCGTGTGCGAGTACCCTGACGTAGCCCTGCGTCCTGGATGCATGCCTGAAGAAGTTCTGCATTTCACCTGTCCTCCTATCCCGAAGAACGAAAGTCTGCTCTTTGGCGATCACCTACGTTTTCCTAATGTCAACGACTGCCGCTATTTCTTCAAGTGTCTCAAGAACGGCTACCCACGACTCGGCGGTTGTGAAGAGGGAAAGGTCTACAACAAAGAAACGGGCTTCTGCGATCGCCCCAAGAACGTCAAAGGCTGTGAAAACTACTACAAACTGAAAGAAGACGAAGAAGACTTGGTCGTAGCTTCTGTCAACGCCCCTATTGCTATCTCTTCGGCTAGGGTTTCAGGAGCTGGTACTGGTAGAAAGAGAACGTAAACAAATGTATATGAACGTTCAACTGCAACTGTGTTTTACCCCTTGTACTGAATCGATGGATTCCTAACTTTCGTCTATAGATACACGAGTATTTTTCTGACAAAAAACAATGTTGCTTTAGTATAGTTGCTACAACGTTTCTACGATTTTCAGCTGTGGAGATCCAAGTGTAAGTCTCCACCGTCGGGCGAAGGTATATAAGGGTTGCCACAAATCTGACAAGTCTTCGTTTCAAACTGGTGCACACGTTTGCTGGTGATCGTCCTAGCGCTCTTTTCCGTTTTTAAACAAGTAAGTTTAAACTACATATACGAGATATTTTGTCGAAAGAGACTCATCAGTTAAACTTGTAGGATGAATACACCATGGATTACCGTACCGTTCCTTGC
The DNA here is from genome assembly GCA_003724045.1 of Lepidurus arcticus. Taxonomy (NCBI): domain Eukaryota; kingdom Metazoa; phylum Arthropoda; class Branchiopoda; order Notostraca; family Triopsidae; genus Lepidurus; species Lepidurus arcticus. The sequence continues at coordinate 76,145 of RJJA01000258.1, read as the reverse complement.
CTTTGTCCTCGTTCTGCTGGAAAGCAGCGGTTTTGCTCAAGCTCACGGAGCAGGGGGTTATGGCGGCGGTGGGTTCGGAGGTTTCGGTAACGCACCCAATTCACAGTGTACACCCGAAATCCGCAGTGCCATTGCATTATTCCTCTCAACACAAAACAACAACGCAGGCAGCGTCAGCCCGGCCATTGCACCACTACTTTCATTGTGTTTCCCCTTGTTTCCCTTGATTGCTAACAACAACAACAATAATAACGGACTAGCTGCCATTGCTCCGTTCTTAATGACGGGAGGGTTAGGATTTGGTGGTGCTCCGGGCCTCGGAGGACCTGGCGCGGGTTTTGGCGGCGGAGGTTTTGGCGGCGGAGGTTACGGCGGCGGAGGTTACGGCGGCGGAGGTTACGGCGGCGGAGGTTACTAAGTGGATTTTGTACCATATCAATAACGTTACGACGTTCTATGTTTTTACTGCGACTAGTCCTTTGTTTGCATATTTTATACCAGTCCAGCTATGTCAAGTGAGAAGTAAAATATACGGGTTTAACCGGAAAGTCTTGCGTTCTTTTAGAAATCCTTTCAGGTTTACTTGGATGTGTACTTTTTGCTTAATAGAATCCAACTTCCGACATTGTGGGCGATCTTTGTCGCGACGTAATTCTCTTTTAGGACTGTGACCAATTCTTGACGCAATCTAAGCCAAAGTCTTGTGATGAATCGCCAAGCAATTGTGGGGTTTACCAAGGAGCAGAAAAAGACGAAGCACGTCAATACATATTAGACGGAGGGGCGCTTACTGACCATTAAAGTGCTGATTTACATCTCCACCATGCCATTAGAAAGGGTCGTTAAAAGAAGAACCCATCAGACTGTGCCCCCTAGCAAGTTTCTTGTCAGGTGGAATGTTTTTTTTCACTAGATTTTCACGAGATTGCAGTATTGCAATCTCGCTTCCGCTAACGCGGTCTGAACACACGGATGGGTACCGTGATGCCCGTATGGGGGTCTGAGAGGAATTGCCCCTTGCGGTCATTCCGTTTTCGGGATTTCGTTAATGACCACCGAAGCAAGGGAACTCTTGGCCGTCCATGCCATGTCAGTACCATGTCATGTCTGGCGAGAACTCAGATGATGATCCGGCAAAACAAAAAAAATCTAATGTTCTCCACGTGTTTGAGGTCTTATTTACGTCTAATCTCAAATAAAAAAAAAACGCTGGCACCAGGACCTCAATGAACCCTTCATTCTGGCAAGGTTGAAGGACATGAGCTTCAAATGAATATGTCGCAATCTCCGACAACTCGGGGCAAAACAGCTTTGCTCAAAGACAAGATACTGGAAACCAAGACGCTCCACGAGTCAATTGGGTTTAAGTCGGGTATCTGAAAAAAATAATTAAAAAATGGAGACAAAAAAAGACACATCCAATAAGGTTTAACAGTAGTAGCCAGTTTTAGAAAGAAAAGAAAAGATTGGACAGCTCTTTTATTCTCGTGGGAAGTCTAGACTGTTTTTTTCCAACGATGCAGGGAAACATTTTTTGGGCGGGAACGTGCCAACGTGACTTTCCTGAGATGAGACAAGAGAGCAGAGAATGTTTCCCACACAGCTCAACAGCTAATAATGGTTTATAAGAAACGGACCCTTCTCATCAAGACCATCTTAGAATGTACGAGTCTCCTCTAGAAAAACTCGCATTACTTAGCACGGAGAAAGCAATCGTCATGTCAATCACAACTTTTTCTAAACTTCGTTTTTTTTTCCTACCAACTATCGCGTCGTTTCAGTTACCGTGTATTTTTACCGACTCTCGAGTCCTTGGCCAAAGTGTTCTTTGCTAAAGTGTATCTTTAAGTGCTGGTCTTTAGCCAAATCTAGAGCTGCAACAAACTACCATTTCGTAGTTTTATTAGTGCTACAGGAGATGTGGTTCTCAAGTTCTTTTTATTAATATAGTTCTTTTCTTAGACGTATCAATGCTCGCCAGTTTCAATTTGGGCTACGAACGGCTGTAGGAAAAAAAGGCAGAGGGACCCCGTACGAGTGGTGCATTCCTGGAAAAGCCAGTTTACTAACAATTGTGTTCCACGAATTTCAACTCGTTTACCACTACAGAAGTCCACCGAAATACCGGCATTAGGCTAGCTTGGATGCGTAGTAGTCTCTAACGTGCATCCTGGGGCCCATTTATTGGTATCAGCAAGAAACGCTCGCACACAAGGCGAGAATGTAATTGTAGATGCAGGCTGGAATACAGAGGTCATTGTGGAGGCCAAATTTAGTAGACAGAAATAGTAAATCTGACATTCTGACATCCGACTCAAGTGTATCAAATGTGTATCAAAACGCACAAGTTCAGCAACTTGTGGGCATAACAGATATCCCGTTTTTGAACCTCGGAAAACCTCGGAACGTAAAAAAAGAAGGAAAAAACGACCACAGGATACACATACACGTGGAGAACATTAGTTTTTCTGACGCGGCATTATGTGAGCTCTTGCCAGACAGAAATGCGTCCTACACGGACAACCTTGGTTGCACGGAATGGCTTGATTAGTCGACTTTTGCACACTGACCGCCCAGCCTACAGCAGGGGCTAAGTTCTAGTAATCTTTCAACGTCACGGGAATAATTTTTTCCTCCCACAGCTTTGCATTTCAGTCTAAAACTTACATGGTTACCGAGTGTAGCCTGTAGCGAGTCTCTTAGACCCCGTATGCGCCTTTCCCTCCAAGTCGAACGTTTTTACACGAGTTAAACGCAGGTACCCAAATACTAAGAATTGGATTTCTCCATGTTCTTTTCCAAATCACGTACCGCTGACCAGGTTCAACGCATCGATCTATACAAGAATGTAATGCCTCCGCGTTGGTTACGCTACAAAGTCCATCGTAGCAGGGGAAAATTCCGTAACCTGAGTTGAAAAGTGGACGTCGTGGTCGTTTTCATTTAGGGCATGAGGTTCTGTTGTTAGTCCCGCAGCATAAATCTCTCTAAGGGTAGCGGTGACATGAAAAGGTACTTTTATTAGCTCTTTCAGGTTCTTTTTACTGCCTGTTCCACAATCCTTGAGCTGCATACGTTCATACACAAGTGAGACTTTGTGGATCTTCTCGGAAACAGACACTAGACTTTGGGATAAAAAGAGCCAGCGATACAGTAGAAAAGAAAAATGGCCCGGATGCCAGAGCACCTGTCCTATTGTGCAACAGCATTCCCATAATACTTTCCCTGGCTCGCAGTACCTCTTTCACGTACACATCGATAAATGGTTTCAAATTATGTCCAATGTTTTATGATGCAGTTTGGTGCCCCAAAAAATAAGACAGGGAGGAAAACGCTCATTCCACCGATTAAGTGTAAATCGCTTCTGCAATACTGCAATAAGTAACACTAAAGCACCGCCTATTACAAACGAACTATTACATAACATCCAGGCCACGCAGGCTTGTTTTGTAATTAAATAGTTCCAGGAAAAGGTTCGGAAACTTTTAAGGGGAGGTTAAAAAATCATGCTAGGGAGTGGCCGGCAGCTGGCCTTTTGCCTTTCCCGGCCAAAATTTCCACATTTTGCAAACGAACGCAATCTTTAATGAGGATCCCTGTCTGGAAGCAAAAAAAAGGAAGAAAAATGCCGCTTAGCTTGAATAGTGTTTTCTAAAGCCAAGTCCCAAAGCCCGCCCGGCGAAAGTTCCATTTCGAACTCGAAAGATGAATACAAAAAGGAAAAATCGCACGGTTGGGCCTCGCCTCGCGGTCGATCCTCTTTCCAAGAACTGCGTGCCGTGTGGGGCCGGAAAGCGATTCGGCACCGTCGAAAGGAATCTGAGTCATAAGTCAGAATAACTATATAAATACAGTCTCATAGCCAGACTCCCGCCGAAATGTGCAGTCTGCTCACGCCCCTCTGTCTACACCCTATTTTTTAAAAGACCAAAAACGTACTACGTAATCACCTTCAATTCAACAACTTTGGACAACGTGCCAGTTCAGTTGTGAATGTTCCAAAAACCGGACACCCTTAATCATACGAACCCAAAAATCAAGACACGCATACTTATGTAATGGGCCAACACATTCAAAGTAATAAAAACAACTTTGTCTTAAAAGAACAGCTCATAACTCATTCTACAGGAATAATAAAAAACACAAAAACACACGAAAACGAACCTCCCCCCTCGTCTATTCTTCCAACAACACAAAAAAAGCTTTAAAAAAGGGTCCATGCCTAGGCAAATGTGAAGCATTTTAGTTACCACCTTCGTCAGACAAACTTACACGACGCAAATAGTAAGTGCAAGACGGCAAACACCGTACACTGGGGGGAAAAGGCGTAGATTTCGATAAATATACGCAAAAATGTGTTTATCGTACAATTTTCTAATTACAACACCTTTTACTACATTGGATTTGTAATACTGTAAATGGCAGCAATGAATTACTTTCCATTTCTATTCGTATGCTGTTTTATTCTTATGTTGTTACAATTATTTCGTGTTTTTGCCCATTTTTACTAGCAGAAAAGGTGCCCAGGCACCACAAACTCCTTGCAGTGTGCGTATAACAAACGTGGCAGAATTACCAAAATGCTCGTAACAGAAAATGCATGTTACATTGGATAGTCAGTCTAAAGTCTACATTTAGACAGTCTTAGCGTTGACAAACTTTGAAGCTTGGGATACCCCAGACGCCGATTAAATGTTGTGACTTTTCCAGTATTGAATTCTGGTGTGACTTAAGGTCCTCTAAGCTGGAGACTTTTTCCACATGTCAGTAGTGTCTATAAATATACGTGTGTTGGTACTAATCATGTACAAACCACACGCGGCTTGAGCTTAGGCTTGCAATCTTTCATGTCGGCTAAAATAACTGGCATTGCCGCGTGCAACTGGAGATGGAGAAACCTGTAATGGGAGTAAATCCTCTGTTTTTCCCCGTGTTTATACCCAAAGCATCTTCGCAACCTTGACTCCTTCGCGGAAAAACAGGTATTTTCCTCCAAAAATGTTGAAAACAACTTATAGACTCCAGGGCAGGCAGCAATGTGTCAAGTAAAGGCATGTCAAGTTTTAAAGAATGACCCGTTGCCCTTGTGTTTTACCGCGTCCGTGGTTGTGGCTGTACTCCCGCTATGGGCAAGAGAGGCATAAAACGTCTAACGAAAGGAATTCTCCGATCTCCGAAAGTCCCACACGGAAAGAACGCCTGGCTGGTACAATGAAATGTCTGCTAACGGCATTCAGAAGAGCATAAAGAACGAAAGTAAAAACATCTAATCTTGGGCCTTTCTTTCTCTTTCCTTAAATCTGATTTGTACTTAAAAAAAACCCAACAAACTGTACCGTCTAATGGCCCACAACTGTGCGTCTGGGAACAGCACTACGAAACAGCATTAGGGTTATTCGCACGGCCATTCGCAGCACTGTTCCGAGACACGCCGTTGCGGACCATTAGGACAGTATGATTTGTTGGGGTCATTTCTTTTCAAGTACTGTACATGACACTACACTACATAACGAAAAGGGAAATATTATAAAAGCGAGGAAGAAGACGTTTACTCTTCAGAGGCGTAATCTAATTCGCCCCCTCGTAATCGGTAAGTTATAAACTAGTGGGTTTTTGAACAATATTACATAAACGCCGTAATAGACCACGATTGAGAGCAAGCTGTCTATCCTTTAGGGTCCTTCCAATGGCGAATCATGGGATGATGGAGAAAAAATAAAAGTTCCGGGATATGCGGATGGTTTGCAGGTTTATAGACTTGCGTTCCGGATACCTCAGAAAAACGAAGAGGAGTTAAAAAATAAAATAATACAGGGAAAATTATCCTGCTGGGGGCTGGTTCTGGCAGTCGTAAAAACATCGGTGCTGTGTGCCAAAGAATATTAATAAGGAATGTATAACCTTTGCGTCTTTTCCTCTCTCCTTTCTCTCTTTATTTCGCTTTTATTCCGTACACAGTAGAATGCAATATATCGAACTGTCTGCAATTACCTCGCGCCCGCGCAATAAACGAAGAGCCACACAACAATAAAACACCGTAAATAGAAATCTACAAAGTAGTTAAGGAGCTAGCCAGGCAATCTACCTTAATTCGCAGATACAATCCAAAAAACATTACAATCCCCAGAGTTAAGAAGCAATCACTGCTTGCTGGCTTCATTGTAACCACCCTGTGTAAATCTCGTTGGCAGTCTCGCAGAACGAGCTCATTGATGGAAAGCTGCGTGGAAGCTCATACTCGAACGAATCATTTTCCGCCCTCAACGAGACAGAGATTACTTATATCGTTTACCACTGTCTGCACGGGTGCAATGTTTTTGGCACTCAGTGTGTCAAACATGTATATCTTTACACACTCAGTGGATAAAATATTGCACCAGTGTAGTCAGTGGAACGCGCTATTATACACCACTGCGGTCAGGAACGATTTCCTTCAGCACTCCTTTAGCGCTAAACTAGCTGTATGATTGCTCGCGTTACCAGCCTTCCTTTTTTATATACAAAGGCGGGTTCTTTGGTGTTTATGGCACACTGCAAAAACCGCAAATGAGTGACGGACAGAGCTTCGGTCAGCCCTAGTTATCCCTTTGCGTGTAGCCAACGCTATAACTAACGTACTCGGGTGATATTTACCTTCTTTCAGTGGCCAGTTAAAGAAATGTAACGGACGCCGCGTGATAAATCTGGGCTTGTCGTGTCGAAAAGTACGAAATGGCTCGCCTTTCAAGATGAGAAGCAGACATGTACGCAACAGAAAACTGACAATTTGAAATGCTCATGAATGTCACTATGAAGAGCCAAACCGCAAAAGACGGCAATTTATTGCTGCAGTCAGTGGTCCCTCCAAAAAACAGAATAATTGACTGGGTTTTTGCTGAAGAGGTGTAATGGTAGTTTTCCTTCGTGAACGTATCCTCGTCTTGCTGTTTTCCAAGGCAGACACCATAAGAACATTTTATACTTGGCACTCACAGGAGCTGTTAAGCCACATTACCTCTACCACTAATGGGTTTATAGCACTCATGATATTTAACTTTCCTTCTTTTGCATTTCCTCAGTCGTTTAAGTTTCCTTCCTTTCGTAACCTGTTATTGCGCTGGGTTCTCCATAACCCCCAGCGCGCGCAAAAAAAAAATCCCGATTGCGTCATCCTTTTTCCTTTTATGTGCAAAAGACTAATTGCTATGCTATACTAAACTCGCAGGATAGAAACCCGTGAAAGCTCGTAGCTGTGGAAGGACGGCTTCACCCCCAAAGCTATAACACGTACCCTACATCTACCCTTGGCAAATGGCGCAGGAACCAAATGAGACGAGAAGCGCGAATGTGAATGAAAAGCGAAGGCGAAAAACGCACCCAAACCGGTACCTGGTACGCACCTTCAACCTGGCAGGGGTACTACGCATATAGACAACCCTAAATTCCACAACTGGATTGCTGCCTTCCGGTTTCTTTCCTCTCTCTCTCCTCTCTCCCTTTCCCGCCTATGTTGGTCAGTCCAGGCGTAGACTCGTTCTTTCTTGTTCTCTCGCCTCTACGACTTTGACCAGACCCGACAAATGGATACGGACCTACCGCATGTTATCGACATTCCAATCACCCAACAATGAAATTTCCCTTGAAAAACAGAGAAAATAATCTAAGATTGGGCTCGCTCAGTGGCCCCTTCCTAACCCCCGGACATTCTCCCTTCCAAAAACACAGGTCAAAAACACACAAGAGAGACCATTATCGGCCTGCCGAACTACAGGGAGGGTCACTGGGAGCAATGCTGGTCTGAACCGTCACATGGCCGCCATTTCCCAAGGTAAAAACCTTATGAATGAAGAAAAGGGCGCGAAAAGCATCGGAATAAGCAGGCCCACGCCTTTCCTTGCCAAACGAAGCACAAATGTGACTAGACATGCACAAGTCGAGTACGAGGGAATTCCCTGCGTAAGGCATGCTAACGGAAATGATGATAAGAGTGAAATCATGACGCATTTCCTCAACACCTCTTTCCCGTCTAGACTTGTTAAAGCGAATGCTTCCTTGCACCCTTGAACAGTTCCCCCCTCCCTCCTTGTATCCGAAGACACAATTTTCTGCCTCCTAGAGGCACGTCTCGACGAGATAGACAGAGAGGAAAGGAGAGAAAGAGACAAAAAAGACGGAAAGTGTATCCATGTATGTGTCACATCACTTCCCAACACCCTATGGGGGTTATCGTCAACTTCCCCCTTCGTTTGTCTGTCTGGATACAGGTCTGGACGAATTCAAGAGGCAGGCCTATGCATGTTTCATTCACTACAGGATTATATAGGTAGGCCAAAGTCACCCAGCCGATGGGGAGACCAGAGACATTGCAATTTTCATTCATGCAGCAAATACGAAGCTAGACATGTCTGGGCCTGAGGTATACCAGACTGACGGATAAGTCATCCTAACCCATGTACCATCGTGAGACCACGCCACCCCTTGTTACAAGGACAGATTGGAGAATTTTTAACTGGACTTGGATTTCCACAGACAACCGGCCGTTTTTGTAAGTCTTCACATGTACCGAATTTCTTCCAAGAATCTGTGCCTGGAGAAACTCGAAACTCCAGCAGGCATCAGAACTGCCTTTAACTGTCAGAACGTCTACTCAAACAACGCAATTTACCCACACAAGTTCCCAGACGGACAGCCATGGATGATACTGCATCTGCTGGCATTCGTCGATGATGAAATGAATTCGAACGATACAGGAGAAAGAAGACAATACCCTGTGGGTTTTTCCTAGTGTCTTGGGCTTCAGAACGACTACGAGTATGTTTTCATAGCACAACTCTTGTATCGCTGGAGAGTTCTATACATAAACATGACACGACTCTACTACTACACAAGGTCAATTGGGAGCGACAGCTTTTGGAAGGCACAGTTTACGTCACTAGCCGGGGAGGAAAGAGTTGTCTTCTTGAACGAGTCACATGACAGGACGTAGAATAAACACCATTCAGTAAGCTGCTAATCGTGTGACAATGCAAGTAGATTCACCGAACCGTTCCTTACTTCGCTTGACTAGATTTACGTCTAGTCAAGTCGCGTGTACATCCGAGCGATGCTAACCCATTCAGTTTTAGCCTGTCCTGGTTGCATAGTCACGATTGCCAATCTACCTATTGTCTAGTTATTAACAGTAAACGCTAGAATACACGAGCTATGGCAAAAGCATTAAGAAATCCTTTTAAAGCCACCAAGAACATTCCAAAAAGGCAGCCACTGTTCTAGTCTTCCGATTCAATCAAAGACGGTCAATATATTAAATCAAATTAAATCAATAAGACGGTGTCAATTTATTAGAAAAGTAAACCATGCATTCAAGCAGTCGCGAAGCCTAAAAACAAGAACCGTACCGAGCACGACAGCTGAACCAAATATCCCAAAGTGAGTCTTGACTTGACATTTCAGGATAAGCAAGAGACTGCCGACACAACTAAGGAAGATGACACAACAAGCTAATAACATGAAAAAATATAAAATTGAACTTAGCCGGGTTAACTTGGAGAAAAGCACGCAGTTACAGGAATGTTAGAAACATTTCGAATGCATATCACGGCGTTCAAAAACAGTGATTACAATGTTTCCTTAACGCGGGAGTCAGCCAGTTTAGTCTGGACCTATGAGGTCACTCAAACATCGATTCCTCTTCTATTTTCTTCCCACTTACGACATTCCTGTCTCCTGTCGATTGAGAGCGGACTTCTTCAAAAAAAGATTGGCAGGAAATAAAACGATCAACATATGCGACTCTGGCTAATGAAGTAAGCCATCACCAAGGGTAACCTACGTTCTTCTTTTAGTTCGTCTTGCAGCCGTCTACAGAAACTACAACACGTGTACACGAACAAAAGTACGGGGTTCTCCTCATCGTCACAATGGCAAGATTCCAAGCAATTCCCATTGAAAAAAAAAACTTGCTGTTGTCCAAACTTCCCAAAACTTGTCTAAAAACTAACCTCCATATGACGCAAAAAAACTTGACAGCTATGCTATGCATCTAAATAACGTGCCCAAATAGTTAAGTTCTAGTGGTGGAAAACTAAAATGAAAGCAAAGAAGCAAAGAAGCATGTTTGGTTGTTTTCTGTGTCCCAAAACCTAAAGTGGACAGTGCGTAAAACCCAAGCGATGCGACCGAGGACACCAACTTGGTATGAGCGTATTTCCCCTCCGACAACTAGTTCTGTAAAAGTAGTCAGGATCCTGTTTTGCTCATACTGGCAGACATTGACAGCTAACCTCGATAATGACTGTTTCTGACGCCAAAATAGAAACCCCAACTGAGCTGCAAGTGAAGAAAACTTGCCAGGTTGGTTTCAAACGCAATCATGTCTTTAAATGCCAGGAAGCGTCTAGTATCAAAGGGGGCGGTCGTTCAGCCCACGTTATTTACGGCTTTCCCATTAATTTATGTGTGGAAAAAAGCTTGGCAAAAATGATCAATCCAGGGTTTTTCTTTTTTTAAAAGCAGTTAATCCCTCCTACAGTTCGTGGGAGGGTGGAGACGGTGCTTACGATAGCTGAAGATCGCGAGCATTAAAACTGAAGGCAGGGTGGCGGAAAAAGAAGATAGTAGATGGACGGGAGTTAGGTTAGGGGGAGGGGGGGCCCGTTCTTCGCCATTGGTCGTGCGTCAGGCGGGGACAACGGGCCACAGCAGCCCGCGTAAATAAAACCCCATCTTCCATCATCCCTTGCTCTCAGTACATTCTCAACAAGCAAAAGCGAGAGAAATCACTACTGAGATTCAAATTGTCAACTTGTGTACTGTAATATCGGTGGTAAAGAAACCAGTCAATTTCGACAGTTTATCCAATCAAATATTCCAGAAATAAGAACTATAACCCCAGACAATAGTACCCGTTTTGATTTTTTTTTGGTTGTCCCAGCTGATATTGGCCCAAGTGACTAAAATGGGGCAACTAATCTGGACACCGGTTTGCTTGCTAATTGTTTCTACATTGGTCATGGCCCGTTGCTTGCCTACTGCTCCTCGTCATCGTCATCACGCTTCGTTACACCAGCATGCTGCCACCTTGGCTGCAGCCGCAGGTAACGGAGGATCACCATCAATGACAGACTGGAAGCCTACCTTGGAAGCCCGGACTATGGTCGCTAACGCGAACGACACCCAACACTTGGCTGATTTCAACGCTGGCTCGGGTCAAGTCTCCTCCGGTAGAGCTGAGTCTCCCCCTACCACCCCTTCCACGGATGCCTTGGCTGCCGAATACCAGCGCGCTCACCGCAAAAAGTAAGTCAAGTTTACACCCATAGTAAAGTCCACCTTAGATCCAGATCAGCTTTCGAGTCGCCGCAGTTCCATGGTCATTAATCGTCTCTTTTGTTTTATTTTGCCCCATTCTTAAAAATTCACCAAGTAGCAGACCAGGGAAAGGGAACAGGTAAGCGAATGGGAGTTTTCCGATTATTGCGTCATACTAGAGTGTGTAACCTCGTCCCAACCTGCCGTACCGTGTAGCAATCCGCATCAATCTGCATGTCTCGCACGTAAACGTCCCACATATTAATATACTGGCCGACAGGGACATTTTCGCCGCGTCGAGCGCTGATACAACTTTATTTATAGTTAAAAAGTTTTCAAAGTGGCAAGAAAGTCGTGCGTGCTCTTTCCCAACTAGCGCAAAGACCCAGTCTGCTTCCTTGACGCAATCAATCAGATCCTCCTGTACATCTTTCACTGAACATTCTAGTCAAATGCGGTTTGGCGCGCTTCACTGGGTCATACAATACCACAACGCAGACGACTCCCAGACCCCCGGCAAAAACTGTACCGTTCAACCGGGTTGTACGGCCAAAAAGGTTCGAAAATTTTACCGTCCGCCACATCAAAGAATACAAATAATAATATTGAAAAAACACTCGCGTTAAATTTAGAGCCTCCCCTTGAACTGTCTGCAGACACGTCTGCGAGCTGCCTACGAAAGAAACAAGGTCTCACACAAGCGCAGAAGACTTGCTCTTAGACTTGTGGGAAGGACTACACGAGAAAAGAACGCTATAGTGCTGGCCATTTCGACATCAACCTGAACTCTTGTGAAACCAGATGCAGGGTGACGGACCCTAAAAGCCATCGTAAACTCGGTTTGGCAATCATTAGCCAATTTCGGGAAGGAACGCCGCCACAGCATAGGGTTCTTCCAACCAATAGAAGGTTGGCCGGGGGATTTCGCTTCCTTTCTATAATGAACCGCCAAGAGCGGCCAGACGAGGTTAAAAACAAAGAAACAAAAAATGATGATCCCAGAATGTGTTAAAGTAATGTTCTTTGAGGTTTAAAAGCGTCCTTTGTGGCGTTAGCATTTTATAGCTTTCCATAAATGTAAAGTAACTTGCATATATTTACTGTGCTTTTCCCCCAAGTCAGTCGTTTACGTACCAAATCCTGTTCTTGAATCGTAGCCAGATTCTTAAGCATTTAGCGATTCATAAAACCCCGACAAATCTTTCGACTTCGACAGGTTTCAATGTCACGTTTCGCTCTTAATTTGTTGTTACGGTTTGGTACTTTTGTTATTGTCGTCAAACTTGGATAGAACAGGAACGAGACATGGTATACTGCTCAGCAAGCGATGACGAAAATTACCCAGAAAATTGTTTTTGACGTGACCCAAAAAAGCAGTTAGACCACTAGTTAGTATCGGATCCGTGACAGTTTGGTAGTCCCATATTACCAAAATCTCCCCAAAAGCGGGCATCATTATGTATTTTGGCAGATAAATTGCGTCTTTTTCTAGCTCCCCTGTTTGTGCGTGTGCTAGGGCAATAGAAATAAAAATACCAGGCAGGGGCAAGACTTGGCAAGTCTTGAGCTAGCACATGTATTTTGGCAAGGGGCATTGGGCAGTAAAAATATGTTTTGACTTGACGAGGAAAGCAACTATTTCAAATTAGCTTCTTGGTTGCCAAAAACCAGTTGTTAAATAGTGATTGTCTATCACTTGCATTTCAAGATCTGCGTGCGTTCTAAACATAAAACTAATTCCGTTTTCGTGCCTCTAAGCTGCACAAAAACAGTCCGCGTAATGATCCTTTGATTAGGCAATGCCTCCTATTTGTTTAATTTAACTGCTGGATGATACAAAAAAAGCACGACTTACCGTTTTTGCATTACCTTATTTATACCCTCGAGCGGAATAAAATAATGTTTGTCTTCTTTTCAGGCAAAAGGAAGCACGTTTGAAAGAAATACAACGCACCATTATGGAGATATTGAACGTCCAAGAACGACCTACAATGAATTCCTCCTACGTGTTACAAGGACAGCGAATCAAAGAAATCTACGACAAAGTATACGTCAATTCTACCAACAGTCAACCCATTTTCCACAACTTCTTACCGTCATGTAAGCTTTCGTGCAGCGAAAAGCTGCTCGTCGTTTATTGCAAGCCAAGTAAATGTACTGATCGACACTCTTATATATTGACTGTAGGTGAAATGCCTCGCAACACAGACGACGAGATGTGGAACTCAGCCCAACATTACCACCTCTACTTTGACTTAAGCTCTCTGATTGCCCATTCTGGAAGTAATCTCTACATCCTCTCAGCGAAATTGAAGCTTCTCAAGTTAAGTGAAGGCGATGCTTTTAAAAGGGACGGAGAACCATGCTTGGAAACCATACTTGCTAACAGACCAACTATAACTGACCTGGCATCGGATGATGAACGTGTCCGTGTTACAGTCCACCAGTACACCAAGCCGCTAAAGAAAGGAAAAGGTGTGTAGTCGCAAAATGTTGAGTCTTTTCACTTGGTAAAAACAAACACTAACACACCTCTGTTTCCAAAATGCATAAACAGCGTCCAAGACAAAGATCATGGACTCACAGATGGTGCCATCTCGCGGCGATAGTCTTATGGAATTTAATGTCCGTAACGCAATAAGGCAATGGGCGCCAAGCACGAACAACAGAGATCGGAATTTTGGGTTCCTGGTAGAAGTCGAGGATACAGAAAAGCATAGACGTCCGGCGGCAGCCTTTTTCCTTAAACGAGACTGCGTCAACAAAGGTAGTGTTTCCTTAATTTCATTATTGACTTCTCTGAATTACCATTACCTTTTAGCAGGAAAAGAAGTGAGACTAGCTGAAGATAAAACCACCACTTTGCCAGTCTTGGAGATCAGTACTTTGGAATACCCAGACACTAAAACGTCTCTTGAAAATCTCCAAAGTGCGAACTCGAATTCACATAAGAATATCCCAAATCCGAGAAAACGCAAAACGGAATCCCAACCTGATCGTAGCTCGAATATCAGAGAAGATGAACCAATTTTACTAGAGACCGTGGACGACCCGGATGACGCTTTGGATGATGACAGCCATCCCATTCTTCCACCTAAGATGCAGCATATGTTTCGGCATGGTTTCCACTCCGATTCCAATTCGGAAGTGGCAGACAGCGTTGTTATCGTGCCTCGTCGTCATCTTGCTCCGCAGTCAAAAAACGGCCAAACTCGCGACCGCCTCTTCGGCGAGTCGCAACAACACAATTTCCCTACGGTCCAGACCCCACAACCCACTCTCCTCGCCGCCGAAATAAGGGAGTCACCTCTAGCAACTCTAGCAACACTGGAAGACATAGACTTCATGGGAAGCGAGGACAACGACGACGACTCCGAGCTAAGCAACAGCAGGATCTTCCACAGGGAGCCCGCTAATATTTTCATCAGGCGGCTCATTCTAAGTGGATTACACATACAAGCAGATGGCGATCAAAAGTCTTAATTAGCCTTTCTACTTAAGTCGGCTAGGATGGTTGGGAAGGAATAAGTTAAACAAAAAAAAATACTGTCCGGTGATGTACATAAGGAGATGGATGATTGCGTGAAGGAATTGAACTGAGTTGTAAGCAGACGGTAGCAACTTTTACGCGGAAGAAAACGGGTCGATTTTGTGTCATTGCCAATCACAAGTACGTCAGAGTTGCTTGTGGGAGGTTAAATCGGTTATATATTGCAGAGAGAGGGAGAGGGAGAAAGAGAGAAAAAAGATAATGAGAAATACCAAGTCACCAATTACCGACAGAAACTGTACATAAAAATCTCGCCATTCCGACAGAGAAAAAGCCATAGCAAGGCAAGCATTTCAGGAAACAGTTAAAAAAATAAGTGTTATAAAACAAGGCTCTCAATCACGCCAGCCATCCTTCTCCTTTGTCTTCTTCCGTCACAGTAATTTACATTAATCTATACCAGAGGAAACAAAACCATAGTTAAGGTAGATTTCCTTTGCACTCAAATTCACTTTTTTGAATCTGGTTTAGTGTCTGTCTCATGTTTCATTTTTTCCAACTTAAACTCCGTATAACACATAGTTGCTTCGCAACACCTTATTCTACAATGGACATAATGAGGGCTAGTTCAGTGCAAGTTCCTAAATGTTACTGTCAGTTTTACGGTTCGATCTATATCTGGTCGGAAAAGTCCCCATTGCGACGAAATTGATAGACAGGAGGCCTCACTTTAATACTGCCACTATGTGTAACACATCTGTCTTTGAATTGGACTAAATACTTTCTTCAGATTACGCCACTAATTCCCGCTTGCATTTAACTGTTACGTATCTAAGACAATAAGCTAGTTACATTATTTATCCACCAGTGTAGGGTTTACGCATGCAACCCGTACCCACTTCATCATTTTATCACTATCGCATCGACTCCCGTAGTCATAAAAACTTCGAAAGAAAAAAGAAAGGAAAGCAAAACAGAAAACTTCAATTGTCAGTCTGGAATATTGTTTAGTTATCTGGTGTTAAGAGTTTTTCACATTCTGTTCGTCGAACGACCAAACCAAATTATGCGATATTGGAGAGGTGGCCAAACTTGCTAGTAAACCCTGATGAAAGTATTAACCCTTTTGCTCATGCTCGCCCTCATTTCCATTTTGTCTGTACAGAATAATGTTGTGTATTTAATGCCATCATGTTTTGTAATAAAGTATATACTGTTTCGCCCCTAAGTATTGTGGGTTTTTCTTTTCCTTGGGCAATGACCTACGCCTACGTGGGTCCTTCACAGAGACGGCCTTGAACCTGAACTTGCATGAACTTGCAGTAAACAACTTTGAATGGGCCAGCTAACAACCTCCCAGCACAGCCTTTGTAGGTATGAAAGCCTGTTTACGAAATAAACTGTGAAAGGCAGTAGAATTTCGTTTCCAACTTCAAGACTTGCCGTCCGTCTTGACGCCTAGAAGCGGGAAAATGCAACAGGAAAGGCCTTGGGGGAAATTCCCGTTAACAGCGTTGGAACCTTAACTGACACGACGATAACTAAGCGAAGAATCGAGCTGCAATTACAAAAAAAATCCAGGACGCTTTTAGTAATTAGAGCGTGACTAGGGTTATACGTTCTAAAACGGCTTATCAGCGGAGATAGACCAAGAGATGAACACGGAAAATATATTCAAATATTAGTGAAGAAAGGAGGTTATGACTGTTAAACGACCGTTTCTTGACATACAAATTCTCGAATTGGAGAACAGGTCTTCCACGCACTGGAAAGTGATCATCAAGAAGTGGCCTTGTCGTTTTATACATTCTTTTTTATTACAGTTGTCAGGAAAGATGGTGACACCGAAACCGACCTTTTCGTAATGCCAAATGACAAATGCAAGACATTATTTTTGTTTAAAATAGGCTCTCCGAGTCTCAACAAGGCGGGAGAGAACGAAACGAGAGGGACGTCAAACAAGGGCGCGAAGGACGCAAACGAGTAGAGCTGAGGGCATCACCCTTGGCTTACCCTTGCGTCGAGTCCCTTGCAGGGTTGTGCGGTGCTGTTATTATGGGGTGTGAGTTTGATGAACTCTGGGCGTTGAATTCTTGCAAAAACGCAAAGGCAGCGGCGATACCGACTTTATACTTATGCTTCTGAATATTATTTCAGTCGAAGGAAAACTTATGTGCAGTGAAGCTAAAAGGCGCTTTCCTTTTAGGCTTTTTTTACAAAACGCAATGATCTCGCTAGGTTTAAGAACCGCTACGGAACCGAACCTCTGAATAGCCTGCATAAGTTCTTTCAGAAGTTAGAAGGGACTGTGACCTGAAGCGTTGCGGGTTAGGATTACAGAGAGAGCTATGCTCTGTGTGGCCTTGGGACTTCGCGGAGTAGGGAATGAGCAGAAGTGCTTTCAACGGTTTCAAACTGCCCTAGCGCCATGACGCGCCTAACGTTAGAGAAAGAGTACAACCGACTTACAGAAGACATGATTGCTTTCTAAATAATGCTGAGATGCTTTTATTTTTTATAAATTTTAGTTTTAAACTTAAGGAAGCTTTTTGATAAGTAAATATTCTAAATTTTTGCCTCAGGGAGGTTAAATACTTCAAATTCTAACCACGAAGCACTCTAGCGCTGCAGTAGACTGGCTACGTTACACAAGGACAAGATGAGCGTTGAAAGGGAAACCCTCCTTAGTTCAGACATGGGGCAACTGGGTGGATTGTTACGCGCTAGGGCGTAAGGCCACGAACATGAGGTGAGGTGAATGGGAATATGACGGGTAAGTCGGGTTGTGACCGGACTTGCGAGAGCTGGATTCTGTGCTGGCAGTGAGTGTCTTGGCTTGGCATAACACCTATCTTATGATAGGGTACCTCGGATAAAGTTAAAGTGGATCTATAATAATATCAAACGAGGTATCAAATACGACAATGTAATTTCCTTTTCATAAAAGTAGACCTTACTTATCTCGCTACCTTTGTTTATCTTCATTTACGTTACTAACACGAACCGCTCCATTGCCACTTAGGCCTTATAGCTATTATAGTTTTCACTATGCATAAACGTTATTTAATTATAATCTGACAATCTCCCAACTAGTGGCTTGTCTTTTCATGCTGAACTATGACGTTTTTTCGTTCATTTTGAACAGTTGGCGTTGTCACGATGGGGGACGGAGGGCAGCAGTATTGTTTAAGATGGAATAATTACTCGGAAAACATTACGTCTGAGTTTGAGACGCTTTTGGGTCAAGAGGACTTTGTGGATGTTACCTTGGCTTGTGAAAAGCAAAGTATTAAAGCCCATAAAGTAGTCCTATCGGCATGTTCTTCCTATTTTCGCAAACTACTGAAGGTAATAGTATATCAACGCAACACCTAAACAATGATAAAACAAATGTCCAAATAATAACATTATTTATAGGAAAATCCTTGCCAGCATCCCATTATAATCCTCAAAGATGTTGCATATTCAGAACTTACTGCGCTCCTCTACTTTATGTATCATGGCCAAGTGATGGTGGAGCAAGAAAATATCTCACGCCTCTTGCAGATAGCCCAGCTACTTGAAGTTCGAGGTTTATCAGAAGTAACAAATAACCTGCTCGAAGATGAAGTGAGTTTTCAAAATTGTTTTGTAACTCGTTATATTGAAAACTGTTTGCCCAAGATGCAAGAGAAAACCGATGGCAAACGTAAAGCTTCAAGCTCAGCGGCTCCAAGCCCCAGTCCACCATTATCCATGGTTGTAACGCCAGGCCTTTTACCATTCACTCTCACACGCCCTTCCAAGACGCCAACGCCCCCTCCAGCAAAACGCTGCAAACCAGCTCGTCCAGTACCCATGTTACAATCCATATTATCCCAACGGTTAAGCACGCCTCCTAGCCTGATTGAGCCCAACCCAGAAAATAACCAAGCCGCTCGTACTCTTACTGCTCTAGCGGCACGATTGCAATCAACGCCAAATTCTTCGGGTGCTACAAGTGGATTAACATTGGAGGCTTTACTGGTTTCTAAGGATACTTCGGAGCGTTCCCTCTCTAATCGTTCTAATGCTTCCTCAGAAGATCATAGTCAAAAAGTACATCAATCTATTCCTATTGGGGGCTGTTTTTAAACTGCCGTTCACGTTTAGGATGGAGATGAGAAAAGCGGATTGATGAATGATGCCGATACCAGTGTTGACGCTGAATTTGAAGACAGCGCCATCCGTGTGAAGGAAGAACCACCTGTCGATTTTGATGACTATCCAGACGACAGTACTCGAGGTGGGAGTGGCGATGAGGACGATGGAGAAATGGAAGGGGAGTCAGGTGGTGAAGGTAGTGGAGGCGAATGTGGAAGCTTCTTACCGCTTTTGGCACAACATTTGGCGTCTCCATTAATGCTTTCCGCATCTGCAAAACTATGTGCTGCCGTTACTCATGCCAAAAGTAAGTTTAGTTTGCTTTCTGGTTAACATTTTAATGTGCAATTTCCGTTTTTCTAGTGGCTTCCACTTCTCAACCAGCTACTCCGCCTGCTGACACTTCCGATGGAGGTAATGTATTGAAACCCCCCAAAGATCCATGCCTAAATTTCAATATCTTTCGTAGAAACTCCACGAAAATTGGCTTTCCATGAACCAAGACCTTGTCCTATCTGCCACCGTATGTACCGAGATGCTGCCACGTTAAGAACGCATACTGCCATTATGCATGCTGAAGGCAAAGACCCATTTACCTGTTTATGTGGGCAAATGTTCCGCACCAAGTACGAAATGTATACCCACAAGAAGAACGGCCATAGGTGAGCCAGGTAATGGCGTACACTTCGGGGAACCTTTCGGAGCTGGCAGGGTTTGCATTTTTGCGCATTATTGAAAACTGGTTAAATTTGAAATTTGTTGGTATCACAAGTGCTTGTATCCTTTTTCGTTGATCAGTGCATCCAAATCCAGTGCGTATTTTCAGAGTTGTCATCTGATAACTCTTTACTTGTGTAAGTTTTATTCTTTTTTTCTTTTTAGTGCTAGGCTTGTTGTTATCCAGTAATTTTTTCCGGAAAGTGTAAAATTATTTTATCCCCGTGATGATATTTCCTTTGTCGCAGCGTTGAGTAACAGTCGAACGTTCTCTGTGTTTTATACCCGACCTGTGGGGTTTGAAAAACCCTCTTGTGGTTTGTAATGATGCGAACTTTAGGTCGTGATCTTCCAGACGATGTGACCTTGTCTACGAATTGTTTTTAGGCTGCCAATTGCTCTTGTTTACACCCTAGATATATATACCCAAGTGTTAGCTTCTCTCGTCTACCACATCTTCCTCGTCATTGGGTCAATACATATGCGCGTGTACTTTTGTAAATCACACGTTATAAAGGGTTTATATAACATCAGACTACCACGCCGTCTTCACAATTTAGAAAGTTTGGGCGGAGGCAATTCCACGTATTGGGAAGGCAAATTCAAGACCGAGTACTGACTATTTTCAAATACACGAACAAAGGGCGAAGGACTGCCGTAAAATAATGTTCTGCACAAAGGTGGACGGGATTGGTTTTGGGGCTCCACAATATCCCAAATGTCCAGCATGCTACAACCAGTACTGCAATATAAACGAAATATACAGTAAATCATGAAAAATAGTTTACGTTTAGAATTACCGAGGCCCTCCAAAGCACCAGCTATGTTGTATAACTAAAAAGTTGACGCTCAACTCGACTAGGTCATTGTAAAATTTCGAAGCTAGGCCGCGGCCAAACGCACCGTAGACCCGTTTAGTACGAGCACTAAAAGAAAACACAGTGCATGTGAGTGCGTAAAACTAGTAAAGAACTTACCGCAATCCAGCATCCTCGTAATGAGGATGGTTAACAACAGGTCGGTTAGTTGATAACAATATAGAAGCCATCAACGGCATGGGTCCAGCGAACGAAGATTTGGGGCCCGTCTCAGCGTTGATCCACGTTAGTAGCTCTTCAAGTTCGGGATTCGAATACTCCCCTAATTCTTTCAGAAATGTTTGGCGAGTACTTGAAAAATTTGATAACTTACCTATGACACTGTGCTGCTCTCGTAGATTTTCAACGCCTCTGAAACTCATAACAGCTAAAACACCTATCACAATTGCGTAGTGTGCCCTTCGCGGGGATATAAAGCAAAAATACTAAGAGACATTGTTAAAATAACAAGTGCAGAATAAGACCATTTGAAATGGTTACCTTTCTCGATGCTAGTAACGATGCAAGAACACAAAGAGCAGGACTCATGAACAGCTTAAGTCGCATGATTAGCGCGGCCATAGCAGTAAATGCGAAACTTTGCGCTATGGTGTAAATCACATGTCCTTCTACAATACCCATCACGCTTTCTGTGCTAGTGGTTTTCTGCATTTCTTGTGGTTCTTCTTTCTTGATCAACACTTCTCTATCTCCTCTTGTCCTAGTCACTTTTTCTTCCACTGGAGTCAAGTTTTTGACTACCATAACGCCTACGTAGTGCAAAGCTACGACCGCAATGACTAAGTACACTACCGGCAAGAGAAACGTTTCGGACATTTTTAGTAGGGGTTCCGTACCAAGAAAGTCGAACTCAGCTGCACATGTGTACAGCATCGTATGAAAGTCGCGGTAGTTGGAAAATTTAGAACGAAGGATGTTAAATATGTGGGCCTACAAGAATACCATTTTATTATGAGTTCAAACTGTAATATATGTAACTTACATCATCTCTGAAGTCAAACCACACGATAAGCCCATAGCGCGCGGCTGAGCTGCAAGCTATAGAACCAAGTACCATAACAAGACATTTCCCGAAGTAACTCATGTGTTCTTGTCGCCTGAGAAGCGGTTCAATCAAAAGGACGACCAGTAACACACTCATGAGTATACAGGTGTAGAAGGATGACAGTAACATTTCATTGGCAAAAAGCAATAAGGCAGCGTTTTGTAATCCTAACTAAATGAAATAAACGATATGACGTTAGTTATTATAGTCTATGTATCCATAAGCACTTACTGCCTGCCCCAAGCATATGACAATGACATGGGGTCTTCTCACCACGTCGAGTAAATAAAGCGAAAATATAACCATTATCTGGGTCAGTAGCACGAACTGGACGAATTGCCAAGTAAGCAGACTAATAGCAGTAAACATAGTTATGGCAATCAACTGCAATTAAGACCGCTTATTTAAAAATAGTTCAATCGAAATCATTACGGCAAATAATTACATGAGACGTTTTCGGCTGCTTGTGTTTTAGGCACTGAGTTACAGCGAGTAATTGGGCGACGACAAACGGGTACGAAAAACTCTCTCTTAGAGGCGGGCCCCATTGCACACGAGTGCACTAGAACGAAGTATGTTAGCAGGCGGCTGAGAATGTAATAAACTTGACATTACTTCGGTGTGGTTGTAGAAGAAACACAGAATAGTAATAAGACCACCCAGCAAAGAGTCGCTAGTAAAAGAATACTTATCAGTTTAGTTTACGAAACACGGTCTAAAATTACCTTATCGAGACTCCGTAAATAAATAGTAATGCCGCTGAAAACCCTGCTGCAACCCACACACCGGTCAAATAGAAATAAACAGGGTCTCCAAGCCCCTCACAACTTTCTATGGGTTCTAAATCAAGACCTCTGTTGACTTGCCAACACTGTTTTAATTGAAGGCCAAATTTCTCGGCAAGTCCAGTAAATGCCCTATATCCAGCCCCTAGAACCACCTATGCAGAGTTATGGCGAATTTTACTTATAACCGATAATGCGGTATCTGCTGTTTAAAATGTATACCTCTGGGTAGACGTTGAACCTCTTTAGCGTGTTGATGGTACTGGGGTATTCTGTTGTATTGTCATGGGTGAGATCCATAAAACCTTCTAAGAACGTTGGAGCCTGGATAATCCTTTTATAGTACGAGAAGTAAAACCCCTATAAAGAAAGACACGTAACATACGACGATAGATAAGTAAGAATCTCCGAATATCCGAAACAACACGAGCTTTTTACCATCTCTGTTCGAAAGGCCATCTCTCTTTCCAGATTGGATAAATGCGAAAAATGTCGATCATTTTCGAACAATGTTGATACGTGATATGCATGTAAAATTCCCGATATGAGAGCTGTGGGGAAAATAAAAATATGTGAACTGAAACTGAATCTATATACGCTCGGCCTCGGGAGACGAGAACGAGACAAAGTTTTGGTTTTGCTGTTCAAGAGCGATCTTAATATTACCAAGTAAAACTGCCGCACCCCAATTTGCTTTTTGCCAAGCTGTATGACTGTCCTTCATGATTAGCACCACAAATTATTATTCTTACATTAGTTTTTCGTTGAAAACCTGCATTTTTTAGATCGCTTATGTTTTGTTTACATGCGCGTTGCGGTGGAAGGCTATAGGACGAAGGAACCCAGTTCGAAAAGAGCCCACCTAGTGCAAAGGAGCCCAGTTCCAAAAGAGACCACCACTAGTCCAAAGGAGCCCACTCTGTAGACCAAAAGAGCCCACTTCCCGACCACTGTGGAAACAACCCAAGAAAGGTAAGAGCCATATAGCTATATATATTTTTTTAAATAACAACAGTACGAACACTGCGTAAAAACCCTTTATTATTGTTGAGCGATATGCACATTAAATAATGAAAATAATGTCCATATCTTGAATTTTGCGACTTTGAGTCTTGAACCGCGATCTTGAGATCTGCCACCTATTGATTCTTGTCTGAATTCAAAGCCGCCTAAATCCATTCTTGTCAGCTCCAATCCCGAAGTGGAAGAAGCTACCATTCTAAAGCGTGACCATGAGACTATAAAGGGACCCAAACGGAGTGAAAACCTATAAAAAAAAGACGAAAGTTTAAGTTACTTTTTTCCATATTTAAATTTAAAAGAATTTACTCAGCCAGAAATGTCCAGAAGAAACTTCTAACCCTGCCTGGTGGCGCCTTCGCGGTCTTCAGCCGGAGCTGCACATTTGAAGTGATTCCGGGTTTTGAAGAAAACACTTAATCCGATTGGTAATGTTTAACTCACTATGTTATAAAACTTAACTACTAGCTTTAAAACATCGCTATACTAGCTTACTTAAAATCACCGGAGAGAGAGCATGTCTGCACTGACTGCTGAATGGCAATCCATATCCGTTCAGCGGCAAAAAAACTTGTGAATCCGTTCTCTTGAACCAGTTGGAACTGGTTTGAACTGATTTGAACCAGTTTGAACTGATTGGAACCAGTTTGAACTGGTTTGAATAGAGTTGAACCAGTTTGAACCAGTCTGAACTGGTTTGAACCAGTCTGAACTGGTTTGAACTAGTTTGAACCGATTTGAACCAGTTTGAACTAGTTCGAACCGGGTTGAAACTCGTTTTGTACAAACACCAAAACATGTCTGGACAAGTTCACAGTGGTCGGTTGTGTCCACAGTGGTCGGGAAGTGGGCTCCTTTGGACTAGGGGTGGGTTCTTTTGGAACTGGGCACCTATAGCCGGTACTTCGTTTGACAGTACGGCAGCTCCGCAGCGGATGTAAAAATCATTTTTTCCGTGGGCACTTCCTTTTTGAATGGCCGAGAAAAAAGCCTCTTAGATAATGCCACTAAAAAAATTTAACCTGACTATATTTCCATCAGTCAGAAACATGACATTGCGGTCGTAGCAAAGCTTGCCCTTTTCCTATCAATTTCGTTTCTACGTCATTTTCATAAAAAGTGCGCCAATATAGTATCCAAATGCACGCAATATTGAAACAAGGCTATTTTTCAAAGCTTTGCTGAACAAAATATTATGCTTTACTAAATCTGGGCAAAACTTTGACAGGCTAGGTACCGCTTACGTTGACTTTTTCTAGCCTAATACACAAAGTAAAAAACTTTCACTGAAGCAAAAACAGGAGAACTTATTAGGACAATGGTATGAAATGGGTTAGCTCAAACACATGATCTAATTTCTCTGGAGTGTCAGGATTAGAGAAAGCAGCTTCGCATTTTGGGTTACAGTTTTACATTAGTAAGTACTGTTATTTTCTTTATTCAAATAATACTACATAAACATCCAAAACGAAACTGATATGAATTGTCTATTTATGTGACTTTGCCCTAGGATACGGTATGGGTGCAATGCCTTTTATCTTAGGCGGCATTGGTTTTTCTTCCTCTGATGGCTCAGAGCTTATAGCAGGCTGGTCTTTTTCTCCCGCTCTGCTTCTCCAGGCTTTTATATAAGTTTGATAGTGGACTGGTAGAAATCCAGACAATCCTATTACGACAGCTATTAGAAATTACTCCTGACTATAAGATATTACCAAGTAGTTCCCCTACAGGTTGAGTAACATCCGCGCCACTTGCGATCCAATGCTGCATTCTTTCAAAGTTAATCGCAATGAGCTTCTGGTTGTCAATATTCGGTAAGGGATCGTATGTCCCAAGCTGCTCAAGGATAGGGCCATCTTGCATGTCTCTTTTCTACAAACAAAAAGAATTCAATTCGAAAAAGACACTTGTTTCCGGTACATGAGTAAATGAACGAATAACTACATACATCCATAACAACAATCTGGTAAAATGGCCTGTTCGTGCAACCCTGCCGATGAAGTCTTATGCTCTTGCTTATTTTTGTGAATGTTGGCAAAGCAGACTTTAATGCCGAGCTAGCCATGTCTGCAAATTATACTGTTCAATCTCTAAATGCTACAATTTATTATTTGTTATTAATTGTGAACTTCACCCCACATGGAAGTTTTAATAAACGATCGAAGCAAAATGTAAACACGACGTTGCCATTAATTGAACTTTTCCTGTTACTTTATAGTTTATATTATTTAGTCTTTAAAAATTCTAATCATTATGTATTTTATATAGGAAACTGAGATATTTTACTTTTTTAAGAGATAAGAAAACAATGTTGAAATTTAACTCGTTTGGCAACCTTGACTTCTTTCAGCCCGGCCGTCGTCAACAAAGGCAAAAATGGTAAGAATTCTTGCTATAATCTACGTAATCCTTAAGTAATTATCGGTGTAGGCATATGGAAGTTTATTTTTGTTTATCGTTGATGTCCGTGTTTTAGAATTTGCCGGATTATGGTGTGTTTTAGTCTTTCTTGTACATGTGCTGTTCGTGATCTTCATCGTCTCAGCCATTTGAATAATCCAAATTTTTGCGTATAGGGTCGTGTTCGTACTAAGACAGTGAAGAAGGCCGCTAAGGTCATCATTGAAAAATATTACACTCGTCTTACCTTGGATTTTCACACCAACAAACGGATCTGTGAAGAGATTGCAATCATCCCTAGCAAGCCCTTGAGGAACAAGATCGCTGGGTACTATAGCTCTATATAATGTTCTAGTCCCTATCTGGTCAATCTTTCTTTTTATTAGGTTCGTGACCCATTTGATGAAACGTTTGCAAAACACTACTGTCCGTGGTATTTCCATCAAGTTGCAGGAAGAGGAACGTGAGCGAAGAGATAACTACGTCCCAGAAACCTCTGTGCTGGACCTAGATACCATTGAAATCGATCCTGAGACCAAGGATATGTTGAAGATGTTGGTAAGTTGATAACTGCTAACAAGACTTGAGAAACCATTAATAACATTTTTATTATAAAGGATCTTCACAATATTGCAAGACTTCAAGTTGTCGCTCCAGCCACCGGTGGAGGGTATAGCGCTCCTCGCAGGACCTAAATTGTTGTCTGCGTATTTTCTGTCTTCGTAAATACAATTTGCTGCGAAGAAAATAGCTTTTGCGTCAATATATATACAGAAAGGATGTTAGATACAATGTCTTCGTATTTTCTAGACCACCAATTCCCCAAATAGCTCTTCCCTGGAATGGAGCTCAAGTACAGAGTTACTTTATTCCAGATGGCACGAAACGTTCCGTTATTTTTCATGTTTTCGCTCCCAATTTCAGAGTTTGGTTACTAAAATACAGTAGATAGGTTAAAATCGTTAAAATGTTCCTCGTGAAGCCATCATCTTGCAGATGGCAGCTCTCTTCATGTTAGCGAGTTCGACCTACTTCACAGTGCAGCTCAGTGAGGTCCGTATCACAGCTGACAGACGAGCCTTCATTTCGGCTTCGCAATATACCGGCTAGTACGTGTCCGCCTGGCTTTAGTTGTTTATTAAACTGTGAGGAGTTAGGAAGTGTGTATCGTTTGAAGCCAATTACAGTGGTAGATTAAGGTCAAGTGCAATAAGTAAGTTGTTTTTCTTTGATTTTCCAGATTTAGGTCTGCGATTGCGGTTCTATAAATGTATATCAATCGAAAACAGTTTAACTTCGTTCATGTATAGTATGCTATTGCTAACAAGAACTCATCCGATTGCACTCGTACGATATGAAACAAAAAACAGGATAAATGTGAGACGTTCCAATTCACTTCCTTTTCAAGAGTTATAACCCCTTTCTCTGCTATCCGTGGTGCTGACGACCTGTTTCGATAGCTTTTTGGGGCTTACATATTTACCCTCTGGGGGAGAAAGGAGCACTTGAAAGCTTAACCCAATTTAAAACCGATGTTATAACTAGTAAACATTTTCCTTTCACAAGTTCAAGGAGACGTATTTTAGCATATGTTGCAAACCTTATCACGGAGGCTAAAATTACGTTCTACAAAGTGCATCGCTTTCATAGATTTTTTTCGTTGTAATCATAATATAATAAGATGTGAATATATGACTAGTTAAGTTCGTCGATCTATAGGGATTTTGGCCGTCATTTGAACAGTTTTCTTTGAAAGTGGGCGTAAAAGCGTACACTGCGGTATTGATCGCTCTCGTCGTTTACCTTTCTTGTTCCGAACCCTCTTTAGAGCAAAGGTGAAGGGATTTCGCACGCAGTTTTTGTACCATAGGATGCCTAAATGCTTAGTTCTCAAGACTGTGTGTGGAAAGGTCAACAACATGAATGATATCTATTATTTAGTTATTTGGCATCATGACAAAAGGAAAGATCTCAGCAGTATAGTCGTAAAGCTATATACTGTGCTGGCACTTATTATCACTGATTATGTATCCCGGGACTTACTATCATGACTTGACGGGGTTTTTCTAACATTTTTTCTAGGTATAACCTTTTAACCAAATTTGACTACTGCCATTAGCTATCATCATGTCAGCGCGAGCAATTCGAGAACAAACTGGAAAAGATCTGCTAAATCGTCATCTCCCACCGTCATCTGGCACTGTCCAGTGCAAATTTGCGAGTGTCACTCAGGAAACCAATTGGGACAAATTGACGGCAGAACATCCGTGGCTTTTAACCGATGTAAGGAACAGATACTTTAGCCAAGTTCTGTCTTATTCTATTTCCCCCCTCTTAGAAACTTGTGGTCAAACCGGATCAACTTATAAAACGACGTGGAAAATTGGGGTTAATCAAAGTGAACACGGATCTGGTCGGCGTGAAACAATGGATCGAAGAACGAATTGGGACGGAAATTCAAGTAAGTTTATTGTACAACGAAAGACAGTCAGTTCGAAACAATCTGGTTTCGCTGCTTCATATTCTACTATTTGCTGGAAGGGAGAAAGGAGAGGAAAATGAATGTTGGCTAATGCCCAAATGGGGCAAGTGCCAAACCGTTCAATTTTCCTCGCCCGCTTTCGTTCCTGATTGGCTAGCATCACCCCGTGAATAAACTTACATAACGACCATGTTCTCTTGTGTTTTTATAGATCGGCAAGACAACTGGAAAGTTGAAGAATATGATCATTGAGCCTTTTGTACCCCATAACGACGTGAGTTAAGGTTAAAAGTTACCTATTTTAGTAATAGTCGTTTGTCTCGGAACTCTAGAAAGATGAATCTTACATTTGCATCTATTCCCATCGCGCTGCCGACACTATATTGTTCCACCACGAAGGGGGCGTGGATGTTGGCGATGTTGACGCAAAGGCGTCACGAGTGGAGGTACCCGTTGGTACGCAGTTAACTCGAGAACAGGCCAAGTCGTTAGTCGTAAACCTGGACGCCGCGAAACAAGAGTAAGATTTCCGGTCACTCAACCCCCTAATCAATACAATTTTCTGGCTTGCTGCGTAGACTGGCCTTGGATTTTATTCAAGCTTTGTATACTGCCTACGTCGACCTGTACTTTACCTACTTGGAAATCAACCCACTGGTTTTTAAAGATGGAAAAATTTATATACTGGACCTTGCTGCTAAACTTGATGCTACTGCTGACTTTGTTTGTCGCACGCGGTGGGGAGAGATCGAATATCCCCCTCCTTTCGGCCGAGATGCTTTACCAGAAGAAGCTTATATTGCCGAGTTGGATGCCAAAAGTGGAGCCTCGTTAAAGGTAATATTTTCTCGACTTATTTTCAATGCATGAAAAGCTTGTTTTACCGTAATTATTCCTGCAGTTGACGATTTTGAACAAAGCCGGGCGTATCTGGACTATGGTAGCAGGTGGTGGAGCTTCTGTCATCTATACGGACACCATTTGCGACTTGGGCGGAGCAGAAGAATTAGCTAATTATGGTGAATACTCCGGTGCGCCTTCCGAGCAGCAGACGTACGAATACGCCAAGACCATTTTGGGCTTGATGACTCAAGAAAAGCACCCCAGAGGCAAAGTTCTCATCATTGGAGGCGGCATTGCCAATTTTACGAATGTAGCAGCTACTTTTAAAGGCATTGTGACTGCTTTGCAAGAATTCCAGGCTAGTTTAGTCGAGCATAAAGTGTCAGTTTTCGTAAGAAGAGCCGGACCCAACTATCAAGAAGGACTTCGGTAAGAAACACCAAAAAAAACCTAGTTCCCAATTATTTCATTAGCTACATTTCTTCCATTCAAGGATTATGCGCGAAGTGGGTGCAACGCTCGGTATTCCACTCCACGTTTTCGGCAATGAAACACACATGACTGCTGTGGTGGGTATGGCTTTAGGCACCCGTCCTATCCCGCAAGCTCCGGAGGCGGAATTCGCTACGGCAAACTTCCTTCTTCCCGGCGGAAGTCAAGACAAAGTAGGCAAAGGATCTACCCAAACTAACCAAGTATACTAAGTAGTATTGTTTTAAGCATGTACACATTTGCACCTCGGGACATCGGTAGTACTTCAGGCAACCTTATGCTTGTCCTTGGCTAGCAAAGCCCGAAGTTATTAACTCCCGTATTATTATCTCGCAGGTCTCCTTTAATAATTCCGACGCGGATGTCAAAATGGCCAATGGTACTGCAGCAAGCGACGAAGCCACTCTTTCTGCAGCTGCGACGTCTCCGGCTAGCACTACCGCTGCCCGCGAGGCCATGTTTAGCGGCAAATCCAAGTGCATCATTTGGGGTATGCAAACCCGTGCCATTCAGTCCATGCTGGACTTTGATTTCGTCTGCCGTCGTCAAGAGCCGTCCGTGGCGGCGTCTGTCTATCCCTTCACCGGCGATCATAAACAGAAATACTACTGGGGACATGCGGAGGTTTTGATCCCGGTGTACAAAAACATGGCGGATGCCATGAAAAAACACCCCGAAGCTGATATCATGGTTAATTTTGCGTCGCTACGGTCAGCTTATGAAAGCACAATCGAAGCTATGCAGTATCCTCAAGTATGGAACCCAGCTTCGGCGTACGAACATTTTTTGATGAATCATTTCTTTACAGATACACACCATTGCCATTATTGCGGAGGGTATCCCCGAAAACATGACTCGTTTTCTCATTAAAGAAGCCAATGCCAAGGGCGTGTCTATCATAGGCCCCGCTACCGTGGGTGGGATTAAACCTGGCGCTTTCAAGATTGGCAATACTGGTGGCATGATGGACAATATCCTTCACTCGAAATTATACCGACCGGGTTCCGTCGCCTATGTTTCTCGGTCAGGAGGCATGTCCAACGAGTTGAACAACATCATAGCTCATGCCACCAATGGTGTGGCAGAAGGTGTAGCCATAGGTGGAGATCGCTACCCTGGAACTACCTTCCTGGATCATTTAATTCGCTACGAGCAAGACCCGCATGTAAGATTTGAGTGAAACTACCTAATTAGTGCGTTGATTACCTGTCGTTTATTTCAGATTAAATTGCTGGTTTTGCTGGGAGAAGTAGGCGGGGTGGAAGAGTATGAAGTGTGCCAAGCAATGCAAGATGGCCGTCTAACCAAACCGCTCGTTTCATGGTGCATTGGAACCTGCGCGGGCATGTTTCATTCCGAAGTGCAGTTTGGGCATGCCGGTGCTTGCGCGCACGGGGAACGTGAGACAGCCGTCGCGAAGAACTCGGCTCTGGGGCGGGCAGGAGCCAAAGTACCCAAGTCTTTTGACGACCTGGGTGACGTCATTCGGGAAGTTTATAATGAGCTGGTCAAGAAAGGGAGCATTGTTCCTCAAGCTGAAGTACCCCCTCCAACTGTTCCTATGGACTACAACTGGGCTAGGGTAAGAAGCTCCCAAACATCCCTTACATTTTTCAAGTACTTTGAATTAATTGAATTGGAATTCAATTGAATTTTTTGCATTCTTTATTTGACTTTTTGAACCTTTTCGTGGATGCTTTGTGTGGTGATTTTAGTCAAGTAAATTTCATGTTTTCTCCTTGTAATTAAGGAATTGGGCCTAATCCGGAAACCAGCGTCATTCATGACTTCTGTGAGTGATGAACGTGGCCAGGAACTTCTCTACGCAGGAATGCCCATTTCGGAGGTAGGGAACCGTTCTCACGTACTTGAGAAACTTGGCCAACTTTGATCTAATGACTTTTTGTGTGACAGGTGTTGAAGCAGAACATGGGGGTTGGAGGCGTAATATCTTTGCTTTGGTTCCAACGCCGTCTGCCCCCGTACGCCTGTAAGTTTTTGGAGATGTGTCTTATGGTAACGGCGGATCACGGACCGGCCGTCTCGGGTGCACATAACACTATAGTGTGCGCAAGAGCTGGCAAAGATCTGGTTTCGTCTCTCGTGTCTGGACTTCTTACCATCGTAAGTTACTTGCGAGACTTGTTTTATTAGTAGCTCTATTTTCTTTTCTCGTTTACTTGGTCCGTAGTTGTTGTTTTTTAGGGGGGATGACTTTAGTGTTTGTTTCAAATGGTATTTTTGGCGATAGCAGGGGAAAGCTATTGGGCAGACTAGGTTGAGATGCGTGATTTGTTCTTTTGTTAGGGAGATCGTTTTGGCGGCGCTTTGGATGCAGCTGCTCGCCAGTTCAGTCAAGCTTATGATGTCGGCCAGCACCCGATGGACTTTGTCAACTCCATGAGGAAGAAAGGCCAACTGATTATGGGTATTGGCCACCGAGTGAAAAGCGTAAGTGTCGAAGTGTCGGGATGAGTCCTGGGAGCGCAAGTTGGAAGGTTTACCAACGTTTTATGTCATGTTGATTTTAGATTAACAATCCAGACATGCGAGTGACGCTCATTAAGGAGTTTGTGAAAGAGAACTTCCCCGCAACACCTTTATTGGATTTCGCCCTCGAAGTCGAGAAGATCACGACGTCAAAGAAACCCAATCTTATTCTCAACGTTGATGGCATCATTGGTGCCGCTTTCGTGGATCTTCTGAGACATTCAGGATGTTTTACCCTGTAAGTAAAGCAGCAACTTTAGAATTCTGCTGGGGAGCAGGGCACGCAGAATCATTGATTGTCTCAAACTTTTGCGTCGCTAAAAAGGTCATAGGAATAACGTTCATAAGCATGCAAGCTTTAGACTTGAGGTGTGACGTCACGCAAAAGGTGTGAGCCAAATTATCCAGTGATGATTCAGGCGCATTCATATTAATTACGATTTATTAATCGTATCAAACTTGATCATTGAAGTATCAAACTTGGTCAGAACGTGCTCATTGAAGCACGGCAATTAATACTGCACTATTTTGTTCGCAGGGAGGAGGCAGCTGAGTATGTAGAGATTGGTACGATCAATGGATTATTCGTCCTGGGTCGTTCCACCGGATTCATTGGTAATAAAGTCATCAATATTTGCGTTGAGAATGTCAACTGAAACAAGCTTTGGCTTAATTTTGCAGGTCATTACTTGGACCAGAAACGTCTGAAGCAAGGCTTATACCGTCATCCATGGGATGACATTTCTTACGTGCTTCCGGAGAAGTACAACGACTAGAAACCAGATCGACATCATGATTTTGCCACGGATGGGTCGGGGTCACGTCCTTTTTTTAAAAAAAGAAACAATAGTCTGTTCGATAGATTTTAATTGTCTTGGTAGCTGTAAGACGAAGAAAGTTGAATGGATGTTGTCCATATTGTGCACTGCACACATGCACTTAAACACTGAGTGTTAGCACTCGATGTCGTGTCCGTCCCCTGTTGTGGCCCACTATTAGATTAGACGAAGTTTTTTCGTTGCAAAACGATTTTTTTTTTCAAAGATTAGTTACTTTTTTGGTGAAAGACGTGCAGCTGCATACGGTTTGGATGTTGGCAAAGAGAAAAGGCATATCAGATTAATATTCGAACCAAAAAAAGACATTCCTATGAATTGGAAGCGAGTATGCTTTGAGGACAAGTATGCGTCACACGTTTTGATGATTTTTATGCATGATTTATGCCTTCTGTTCTATGTTTAACTTGATTGGACGAGGTCGTTGTTGCACTGCAGCTGATATTTTACGATGAGTTTTATCGATGTTAGATAGAACGGCGAGCTGAGGGCAAAAGTGGAGAGAAAAATGAAAACAAGTCTTCTTGTGTTCTAATACAAAACATATATCGGTCGACACACATCAACCAGTGTACTACTATTTGTCTGAATTCTGAATTCTGTGAACGTTCACTCGTGTTCGGTTAACTTCTTTCTGTGAGCAAATTACTCTGCCTCCATTAAGGATGTGATTACGGTGGTGCAAGCCAAGGTGCCGACGAGTTCTCTCCTAATCCTAATGACCCGGCGCCGCCTGAAATCTATGACATTTTGCATATATTTTCACAGTTACTCTCGTGTCGTTTCCATCCAGCTGCAGCGTAGCTTAAAAAGAAGTTAGAAAAGGAGGGAGAAAATTAACGAAAAAAAAGAGAGGAACCTATATAGGAGATAAAATGCAACAATAGTTTTAATGAGAGAATAAAACGTCCGAAGTTGGGCAAGGACGAAAACAGAATAGAAGCCTGGGGCACTAACAGGGCAAATATTTGCAATTTAGGCTGCGGACCAAACCACATAATTGAGAACGAATCTCCCTTGGGTTTTACTGCTGGCTTACGCCAAACAATAGCAATTTTGCGTTTTTTTTCCCCTCCTATACCAACTATAGGTTTTCTTATTTCCTGATGGCGTTTTTTTTCTTTCTCTGTTTCTCACCATTTTCTATCTTTTTTTTCACCTCGATGTTCTTTTTCATTGATTGGACGTATGTTATAATGTGACGTACTTAACAGGGAGAAAAAGGGAGGATAGATGCAAGGGGCAATACTAATACTACCACCGTGGCGACTAACGAACCTATCAATTATTTGGTCCCAGCACAACCGTAAATTAGAGCCTTGTAGCTCATGCCTTCTTCCCTGCTGGTTAGCGCGAGAATCGATTTGAACGAGAAAAAGTTAACAGTACCCCTGAGCATTATTTGGGAGGCAGGGACGTCAACACTGACCGCTCCTCTCTTGTTTCCTAATCCCAAGTATCATCTGCGATTATGGATAGAAGTAGGAAGGATTATAGGAGTTCTTCTACTACTTCGCGACCCGCTCAGCAGTCAGTAATTAGACCGAGTTTTCGTGCAGAGATATCGCAATTGAGTAAGCATTCGGGTACAGACCAGCAAATAAATCAGCTTTATAACTGCTACGTCAAAGTTAATGTAGTTGCTAAATATAACATCGACGTCCTAGCACATACATTTCCAAATTTGCGGAAGCTGTTCAAAATTTTGTCTTGCTGCTATCTGGCCGGACTGTGGAGGATCTTGAGCAGGACTTTCTACCACTCCCTCTTATGATGGCAGGCGTTCTGGCCTTTTTATGACTGACCGGTATCTGAAGTGGCGTCCCTTTTTTTCTCTCCTCTTTACGTCTGTGTGTGTGCTCTGCGTTTCCCTCTTAGACCCGTGCACGCTTCAATTGGTAGAAGAAGTTTACAACTAGTCTGTTCCTACGAAAGTTCTCCCAAGGAGGCAAGATTTCGATACTCGCCTACTACAGAATCCGAGACTCTTCCCCCGGCGTGTACTTTTTCGATGGAAGAAGACCCTCTTTCGTCCAGCAGCTTGAGAACCAACAGTAGTGTAAATTTGCCACGATTTTCTTCCCGGTTATACAACGCAGTTGGCAGGAAAAGAAAAGAAAACCCGCCACTTTTTGACAAATCGATGTTCTACTGGAACAGCGCAAGTCCCGGACTTCGCCCAAAGCCAGAACTCGTCCCTTTTCGATGTCTTGGATGTCTTGCAGACGAACACGGAAAGCGAAACTTATTCCGCGGCCGCCGCGTCGAGCTGCACCATCACTGCTGTTGGGTGCTCCATTGCTCGCGCGCGTATTTATGCCAGTTGATACCTGGAAAGCACTCGGGAAGGGACAGAAAGA
This sequence comes from Lepidurus arcticus, assembly GCA_003724045.1. NCBI lineage: Eukaryota > Metazoa > Arthropoda > Branchiopoda > Notostraca > Triopsidae > Lepidurus > Lepidurus arcticus. The sequence continues at coordinate 40,896 of RJJA01000258.1, read as the reverse complement.
GAGTGGCGCCACGTTATCCCCAACCCACCAGCAAACTTCGCACTGTTTATTTGCTACGGTGTCCTGGATGTGACTCAAGTGAATGATTTGTTTTTGGCAACGCTCTAATTACGGAATCGTAGACGGATAAAGCTTGGTGTAAGGAAACCCGACAACTGCGCTGCAAATAGCCATTTGCAGACGTATGCATGGACGGACGTGATTTGCTTCTACGACAGGCCCCTTTGTTGTGGCGTAACGAAACTCGCGTGAGCCAAAGAGCTAAATTTCGAGTGAAGAAAACAAGGGACACGGCAAAAATAAACTAAAAATGGGCTATTCCAACATCTAGAATGTGAACTTGCTTGAAGTTGGGAGTCCCTTAGAACGCTTATCAAAGTCTCGCAATCTCACTTCTCGTTACTCCGTTTTGTTTCTTTTTACGGGGATCTTTAGCTATATATACCGTCCAGGACGAGCATACCGTGTGTCCATGTTGTTATCCATGCAGCTAAGCTTGGCTGTTGGTGCCCTCTTTGCGTCCTGCTACAGCCTATCCGAATCTCGCATGCTGGTAAGCTGTTAAGTTGCCCTTGCTTTATCATTTGAATACCATTAACAGCAGTATACGTATACAGTATACTGTGGGTCGAGACGGTTGCTATCGGTTTTCCGTAATGGATTACCAGGTTTGCGTTACGGGCATAAATAGGACTTCGTTTCCATTGTTTGAAAATGAGTTACACCTTTCCATCGTCAAAGCATGTGGAGGTTTTATGGGAGTGAACGCCCATCCTTTCCCTTTTTTTAACCTATTGTTTAGACACGTTTTCTTCTTTTTTTGGCCTTCCGTTTCCATCAAATCATTATTCCCGATAAAAAGTTGAGAGATGGAATTGGAGGACGGTCTGGTTCATGCTCGCTTTATAGGTTACGAACTAGGATTTTTTTACAACACTACATACATTTCGAAAATGAGCTGGAGGGTTGGAAAGTGGGGCAAGAAATCTTGCAGTTTTTGCGCGCCCAGCAAGAAATAGTTGCAGCGAGGATTAGCCAGCTGGGGGCCTTAATGAAGGACTTTATTGGTGTCGAAGCCTGCCAAAGAACTAGTGTTTCACAGCCGAGAAGGAACAGGTTACCTTATTGAGATTTAAGAGCGCGGGGCAATTTGCGGTAAAGTTTTATAGAAGGCCAAACATTGTCATTATTCTACGAGTTATTACTGCCATTGGATTGTGCAAGGGTACAGTTGACGGGGGCCTAACTCCCGTGGTTTCACGCACCTTGTGCGACTTTTTGGAAGGGAAAGAGAACGGGCAAAACCTGCAGTACGAAAAAGAGGGGGAAAAGGGCAAGGCATGCCAGAGTGTCGAAGAGAGAGAGGCATTGTCGCCTACTTAACATAGGCAAGCAGAAACTGCTTTGCTTTGATGGGGCCATGGGGGCTGACCTCCTGGCGGAGCGTCATTTCTTCTCGCGGAAACATTACCCCGACGAACACCAAGGAATTGGGTGTGGAGGACGATGAGTTTGGGAATAGCACGAGCTACACAATCTTATGGAGGACTCAAGTGTTGGTACGATAGCAGGATACAATTGGGAAGGTTGAGACCGAGAACTGAAATGTGTCAAGCTTTTTTGGGCGGATTCTTCAAAGAACGAGGTGTCGCAAACTGCTTCCAAGTGCGATTGTCACTTATGCTTATTAAGGGCACTTATCAGCGTGACATCCTTCGATTTTCGAAAATTTCTTACATCTCAAATACCGTTTCAAAATTTCTTAAATTTCAAATACTGTCTCTTGAAGATTTCGCTATGACCTTTATTTGATCTCGAGACACTACATTTCATGTATTCCGGAGGTATACACTCTTGGCCCGGTACCACAGCGGAAAGAATTACGACCCTGCCTTACTCGACTTGATATAGGTTTTAGGTTGCCACCTTTTTCAGGTGTGGAAGCCGAAAAAAGTCAAGTTTAGCATAGAACCATTCCGAATATTTCGAAATCCAGCCACAATTTCTCTGTCAGGTTCCCTCCCCGCAAAACGTTTATGTGAAGAAAAAGTAGTGGAATGCACGAAATGTTGAATTGGAACGTGCATGTTCGCTTTTTACCCTAGGCGAACCCCTGTTCTATGCAAAACAATGAAACAAGAAGATAGACAGCGTTTGCACTAACACAAAGGACTGGTCAGACAAGTGACTTACTGTATATACTCAATACAACCAGGTGTTACATAAGGTAACAAGCTTTCGAAAGACAAGACTCATTAAGAAAGCAATACAAGACTGTCTGGAATTATTATCCTTCGATTCATTTCTCCGATGGAGCGCAATTATCTGCTGTCTGGAAACCTAAGTTAGGGAACAGATGGCTCGATATTTCGGATTTCTAGGTAACAATACGTCCACTATCGCCCTTCTCATTAGCAGGGTGCGTCTTGCACTTCTTAAAGTGTGGGTGGTAGCCTAACAACAGCAATTCAGCAACAAAGGAGAGGTTACTTACACTTTATGGGGTTATATATAGTGCCGCTGGAGCGTGGTTTATGTGCTACTAAAATATATTTTTTGTCATACAAAGCGATATGAATTCTCGGAACTTGTGTACGTTTGGCGTCGAAAGTATATAGATTAACTGTTTGTGGCCAGCAGCGCCATCACATTGGGAGCTCTGCATACAAGAGGTCAAAAAGTCAGTCCCGCACTTTCATACAACTGCAGCTAAGAACTAACGTGGACTTTGGGGATCTTCTGTGGGCTCCACCCGAGCAACTGCCTTTCCGTTTGTCAATTGCCGCTAAACGAATTATGTCCCAAAAGCGTCGAGACTTTATGGTCCGTGGGGCCAAGGGACTTTAAACGAAAAAAGGAAGGGGGTAGCCCCCCAACTTTTGCTTTGATAGACGACTGCCAAAAAAGCAATCATTTCCAGCCTGCTTTTAGTCTGGCCCCCCGAAAAAGAACATAGCTTTCCGAATGCTTTTTCGCTTGTCATCTCTCGCCTCAACCAAAACCTAACCTATACCAACTTATGTGTTAGGCTGGAAAGCCTTTGAAACCCCCCAGCTTTTCACGCCAAGTTGGAGCCGTCGAAGACGGGACTGTGCTAACTGTACAGTACATATAACTTACAGATTACAGTAACATAGAACGTATTGTAAAAAAATACAAACTTCTTCCTTTCACCGTGGTAAGTAGAAAAAGCACAACTAAATCCGGGCTTACAGTATTTTTTTAGCTAACTTATTATCAAATGCAAGGCGTTACCTCCTATTTAGCGAAATTTTTGCCATCTTTCTCAGTAGGTGGGGACGCCTGCCCAGCTTGTCAAGTTTCGCTTTTTGTTGACCTTGATATTGATATTGACACGAGGTTGGCACGAAGAAAGAGTAAAAAGCGTGGCTTATTTTTGGACCCTATTAGAGTTGAATTGCCCAGCTTGTAATTTTGGGCTTATTATACATAATAAAAGAGACAGATTCCGGGTCATGTTATGTTCTTGCATAGCGTCGAAATAGCGCTATGCTTTGTGTATATATAGCCAAACATTAGCCGTACGTTGCATATAGCACTTGACATCCGAGGAATTTGCCTTCTCTTTTTGTTTTCGAACACATAACGCAAGTATAAGTAGCGTGATGGTGTCAACCTGCCAAAGTTGTCGTAGTCTGCTTGCCTGCCTCTGGAGGAAAAGCCCTTTTTATTCGAAGAGGAATTCGAAGAGGGTTGGAAGTTTTCCAAACTTCAAGTAAAGCTATTTTTATTCATAACCGATAACCCAGGCAGTATTTTTTTTACGTAGGTTGATCACAACAACCTCATCGAGTATGGACATGGACAGGAATAGCCGGCTCAATGTCTGATTTAGTCTGTGAGCTCATCTTTTCTCGGTAGTCCGACGAGTCCTGTCATAAATAGAGCCTATAACACAGCATTTCCATTTCCCCCAGCCCCCCACCGGCTCGGATTTTACCCTTGAAATTGTCGTGTTGCGCAAGAATATATCTAGTACTGTACACTATTTTGGTGCTTTATTTCAGCTCCTCGTTTTCGCATTGATCTTCTGTATACCCAGCCGCTTTTGATTTAATACGTAAGCTCAAGATTTATTTCTTAAGCCCGTTGGGCTCTTACGGTCAAGGGAAGAAGGTTGACAAACGACCCAGCTTGTCGGCGACTTGGCTATTACAGACCATTCTTTCAGATTAATTCTTTCTTTATGATAATCTATTATTGACAGAAGATTGGCTCCTGCTGAAGTCAGCCAAAATAAGAAAGATATAGTATAGCGTACCTTTTGATTAATTGTAGGGAGGGGTGAGGTTGTTTTAGTTTCTAATGATAATTCAGGGAAAAAGGGGTTTGGTGCTAAAATCGATATCGAATCGCAATGGACAACGGGATCTTAGCAGAAAAAAAGGTGACAAATGATTCACACTCGAACTGCCAAGACCAGTATTCAAACAGCTTACTTTTGGACCTTTGCCCGCCGGGTGTTCTTCCTCTTTTGCAATACAATGTCGTGTTTCCATTATGCGTAAGAAGAAAGCCTTCGTGCAAGGAAACTTGCAGCACAGTCTACAAAGGTGTATTGATGGATAGCGCCTCGCCAAGAAGGCCAATAGGAGCTACTCATCCACCTTGATTAACATGAAAAAAGAATTCGATGCGAGGCGCCTTTAAATCATGGTAAGAAGAGGAAGAAAGTCAATTTCTGAAAGCGCTTTGCTTTAAGATCCTATAAGTAGATGACACACACTTTCTCGCGCCAAGTGTCTACTTCATTTTCTCGAGTATAAGGATGAAGAAATTTCCGTAGAGCGAAAAGCACTTTTAAGCTTAAGCCTATTATAAGTGCTACTCCAGCTATATAGCCGCGGCAGCCATGTTTTGTACTAAATACCATCCCGCTTCGAGTTTCGTTTCGCTTTTTACTAAAAGACGTCATCGATTGTTATATATGTATGCGAAGACGGACTCGGGGGAAGCAAAAAGGAGCTGCTGTTCATTTTCCCAGGCCTGCCTTTTTTGTTTTTGTTTTTTCGTTTTAGGAGAGCTGATTTCTTTCGTGTTTATCCTTGTACTTTACAGGAAAGCTGCCTTTCGTGTTATCTATTCTCGTCAAAGCTTTTCTGCTTTGTAGTGTTCGTTCAATTCCCCGGGTTAATTATGGCATTTAAAAGCGATTTTTTATATTCCTTTAATTGCTTTTGTCTTTGTTCTTGTTCCCACATCATAAGCTCTGCAAAGGAAGAGTTTGACTCGCCTGATTTTCGTGCGCTGCATTTTGCTACCGTGTGTGAGTTCTAATCTGAGGTCTCTTCCTAACTATTTGGGACGTTGGCGTGACAAGCTGATAAGGATTCATTTCGCGAGAGGGACAAACTGCCGGAAATCTCTTCGCAGAATACGAGGGGAGCTTTATCGTCATCGATTTTCCTAATTACTCACGTTATTCTCTGCTGTATAGACTCACCGTTAGAAAGATCGCAGGTTTTGTAAGGCGGCCTAGCTTTTCTTATCCTTTTCCCCCTGTTCTTTTTCTTCTTCGTCCTTTATTTACTCGCCAGAACTTGGGTCGTGCAAATCAAACGAAAACGGAAAGCCATTCACAAGAATATACGACGACAAGGTATACACGTATACATAAATACAACGCTATCACATTGACTAATATTATACCGCAGTTCCTCATTCATCTTCCGGACCGGTGACAATAAGGCAGTGTGCTCAATTCCAATATAGAACCCTGATCGTTGGCCTTCTGCCATTCCTTAATCCCTGAGCCCATCAGAACGCCAAACACCATGACACCATTCGTCATGGGGTTTGGGAGGTTTTGGGTGTCAAGTTCCTCTTTTAGTGCTGCCAAATCGTGTTCTAACGACCAACTTCTGACGAGGAAAGACTGACGTACTTTGCATACTTATGTCAAAAGTTTGAGAAAGGTTCACCACGTCTAACTTAAAAAGCAGCGATGCATAATAACCCTAATTTTAGCGTGTGTAAATGGGAAATAGACAAACAGTTAAGAGGATGGTTTGGTTTTGCGTTTTGCTTACAGCTTTTACAAGTAGCTCAGGTAAACAAACAAAAAGACACAATAAGACACAGAGCTAAAGACACAAAGCAAAACCAATATTCACAGAAAACAGTTTGTTGTTGTTTGTTTACCTTAACTTAAATGTACTCAAAATGGCGGGTTTCGCCCACTCTTGCCGCGAGAGGCGTAATTTGGAAAAAGCTCCATAGACAGGCTGAATGGAATGCTGTGGCGGGTGTGTTGTAAATAGCAGGGACACCTTTGTTAAGTTTTTATTTTTACCGCCTAGCTTTATTAAGTTAGCGTTTGCGATTGCGGAATTGTTCTTTTTTTATGGAATGCGTCATGAGCCCCGCCGAACATGGGCGTTCTGGTTCGGAGTGCTCGCTCTCTATTATTGGTTGCTGCCATGGTACATTTCACAATTGGCGCGGTGGCCAATAACTCCCGTCAGCAAAAGGGCGAAAGACATGTTGTAAAAAAAAGGTTCATGCAACGGGTAGTACAATTGGCCCCATTATCTTGGCATCACAGGGTTTTCCTTTACGACCCCCTTTAGTTTGGTGCAAACCTGAAAGTTGCTTTTTAGATTACGTGTCATTTACTAGTTTCCTCATTTGTTCGCTGCATAGCAGTTTGCCCATCACGTTTGCAGGCCCCTCTCACAGGACTCGTAGATCCAAGAGGGAATTTATGTACAAACATGTAAATTGAACTCGCTTGTAAGAGCTGTTGCTTTTGCCATTTGAGTCGTGCCACTTCTGCGCCCGATAAATGGACGACGCAGGCGGAAACAAAAGCTAGAGAACGTTTCCGTTGATGGGTTTCCCTGCAATGCGGACGTGGTTCATTACGTGTTGCACTTATTCCCGTCTCTTGTGTATGGGGCGCGTTGTTATTAAAAAAGAAATGAAAAAACATCCGAAAGAGCGTTGTATTGCTAGTTTTATTTCTTGTTCTAGATGACCATTTTCATAAGTTTTGAACACAGAGAGAGAGTTCAAGCTATATAGAGCCATGTTAGCTTTTCGATTGAAAGTTCATATCTGTTGCATCTCTCTGCCTCACACGCCTATACAAACTCATAGCCCATCCCACAAAAAAAGAAGGCCCCATGACCTTTATCGTTCTGAGCGGTTTTGTCTGCTGCATAACAATCCAACTACGGGAAAGAGCAAAACATAGTAACCTTTTCCCAGTCGTTGTCGACGAAGCTATGTATATTGCATGTTCTGTTGTGTTTGTTGACGTCAGTTAGCTATTTGCCCAGTCTTGTCCAGAAAAAAATATGTCTTGAACGGGTAATAGCCTGTCTTGACATGATCTCCAATCCAACGTCCTACAGTTTGGTCACGCTCAGGGGGTATAAGCGCGGGAAGAAAATTAATTCCGTAAGAAAAATTGAGGAAAGTTTCGAAACTTCGATTACCAGTTCCGTGTCTGCTTATCTTTATCCTCACGAATAAAAGGAAAGTAACAAGAAAAAAGGGGGCTGCCCATGTGCTTTTTGTTCGTGGGGTTTGGTTCGTCTTTTTGTTCGTGGGGAAGACAAATAGTGCCGGAATCGGTGATTAAAGACACGGCCTACTGTGAGTTTGTTTACTTACATTGGTCATTGTTCTTGCGGTCTTTGCCCCGGCTAATAGACCTATGGATCGAGAACAGTGGTACAGAAAAAATCCAAAGAGGTGGAGATAGAGAGAAAACGCTGTCGCAGACGCTCCCTGATGAAGTTGAAACCCCTGGGCTCCCCAACGAGGTCTTAAAAGCTCAGCGTGAAGCTTGGGCACACATGTGTTCTTGAGGGAGCATTTGGGGGATCCGCTTTGGTTTTCTGGGGGCAGGTTCGGGTTCTGCATGTGGACAGGTGTATCAGACAACCATTCTGATACTTTGCTCTTCTTTTTTTAAGGAAAATCCAACCTTTGAAACTTGAGGGGTTTCTTACTATTTTCTTTAAACTCATCCCTCTTCTTTTTGTGTGAAGGTACGAGTATAAACTAAGTTTTAGAGTCTCTATATGTAACCATTGTGTCCAGCGAAGATGGAAGCAATTTGATACCCCCCGCTAAGAGCAAGACAAATAGCTGCGGCTACTCGTTTCATCCGTCAACCAGCACGAACTTCAGAATCATTTAAGTAGAGGAAAAAAGTAGGGGAAAAGCAGAAAATGTCATATTCCCAGGCAAATGCAAAAGAACTTATCAAAGAGTTGATGCCATGGATTGATGTGGTAAAGTTTAATGGTAAGGAAAAATGCTATTGGCTTAGTTCAATCAGATTATAAATTCATTCTCCATAAGAAATTCGTTCTTGGAAACATACAGGAAATGAAATTTTCGTTACATAAAGCTGGTTCTTTCTTTCTTTCTTTTTTAGTAGTGTTTGATGCTTTTCCATCAGATATTTAGTTGGAAAGACACAAAAAGGTTTAATTGATACGGGAAGGGAAAGAGACGAACTTAATTAGCCGTTGGGGAAAGACGTCGCTCTCGCCAAGTCAAATAATAAGTTTCCTTCTGGGCCCCTGTTTGGTTGGGCTCCTTTACGACAACTTTCGCGTACTTCTGCCTTTCGTTGCCAAAGTAGAAAGAACTACACGGCTACTTTGGTCATTAAGCGGAGTAATAAGTATTGGCTAACTTTTGCTGTTCGCTTCTTCTTTGCTGTTCGCTTCATCTCCTTTCATTGCTGGATGGGGAGAAAAAACTTGGGAGAATGGATTGTGTGTTTGCAGCTTCTTTTTCCCCAATTAAGGGGGGAAAGTAGTGGGGAATTGAGTGCATTATGGGGTATTTTTCTTTGATACGACGAGAAATTACGAGACAAACGAAAATTTGCACAAGTTCCCAAACGCTAATTTGCGTTCGGCGTTTTTGCTGGTTTTTATTTAATGTTGTGGCTTTTCATGATCAGTATACCGAGAGAAAGACTTGGAAATTGGTTGAATAAACACAGACGCTTTGATATGTCAGTCCTGAGCTTCGTCTTTGATAAAAGCATGGCTGAATAGATTTATCTTATTTCTTTCTGTATTTCTCCTTCTCTCTGTCTCGCTCCCTCCGTGTACGGAGAGGGAGGGGGCAACACACACACACTTGGTTCGATAACAACACAGCAAACAAAAGAGCAATGTATTAGCTCTCATCGTAGTCTTTTCGCTTATCCCTCTTTTCAATTTTTAATTTCGTTTCGGGATGCATTCATGGGAACGATTGAGTTTTTTGGGGGATTTTTTCATATGGGATTTTGTTTTTTTCCCCATCAAATTATAAAAAGCTAAGGGATTTTCTGTTGATTGTTTAATGTTGATTCTTGTTGATTGTTGACTATAACCGCGCTTAGACGTAGCTTAAGTATTTATTGTTATTATCGTCGAGAGGTTGGGTTCCCGGCTGGATTTGTATTATGTATGACTGCTGCAATTTGGTCAACAACCCTGCCACTTAATTACATTTCAAAATAACTTGACATGTCAGTGGTTTTACATTTACATGTGTGGGACGTAAGTAACGAGATCACTTTCGGAGGCTTGAAGCCAATTTACAGTACTGGTTAGCTTTAGCTCAAGGGGGATAGAAACTGTAAACTCTACAGTGGGAACAACGTTGTTTTCGACAATTTACTAAGGAGTGGGGGAGTTTAAAGGGATTTACTGGGTTAGATTTAGTGCGTTAAATATCCCAGTTGAGGTATACACAGCTCTTCTTTTTAAAAAAATATTCATTGTAGCGTGCATTCCAAGCTAGAAATGATAAGCGAGGAAAACGAACGTTTTTTAGGGGGTTGGGGAAGCAGCTACCCAACACTAGCACCATAGCAAGACCAGGGATCAGGGAGAGGAAATCCTTCGCTTCGCAAGCATTTATATATATACTGTGTGTAAGGGTGGGATAGCTAGGCAGACGATAAATAAGGTGTGCTTGGATGGAAAATGAGCTTCTAAAGCTGGATTTGCCCTGTGAACCATAGCGTTTCATGCTGCGCGTTAACAATTTTTTTTATTTATTTTTTTTAAAGCGTGCGACCCAGTAGCTGCGTTGAAATGGCAATAATTATTTTGGTCTTGCAATTAAGATCCTTGCATTATTAACCTGGTAATTTCACAAGTGATGGAAGGGTTTTTCTTGGAACACGGAATATAAATAGGCTATCTGCGTCGGTGATGGATATGGCTTTGGTATCACGTTTTTTGTTTTTGTTCTTTTTTTCTGGGGGGTTAATTGTATATATACGCATCAGGTCCGTTGTCGTCTTGTCGGATGATGGACGCTTTTTGCATTGATATTCATGAAAGAAGAGGGGAAAAGAAAATTCCACGTAGAGTTGATACCTTCTTTGCATGGAAGCAGCAAAACCTCGGAGTAGAGGATGGCGGGTTTTAGAAAAGCAACCCGTAGCTCTTGGATTATTCAACTGCTTTACTTACTAAAATTTGGGTTGGCTTCTCTTTACCTTTTTCATTCCCGAAGCATGCACACAAAAACATGACTTATTCCTATTCCAGATCCTCCTACAAGAACATTAGGCCTTCCACACCGGTATACTAGCCCAGGGTGCATGATACCATTACCATATATTATGCATATATTAAAGGATGCAAATCAGGTTACATGTGTATATACTTTTTTGTTTTGTTTTCTGTGGCCATTTTCCCTTTAGTTTCCATTTGGCTCGCTTAGCCAAATGGAAAGTTTCTTTTGGTAAACAATGCAAGACCAGGTCTGAGAAAAGGGAAGACCATGAGCCGAGGAAGTGCTTACTAAATAGTCTTGGTTGTTTTTAGCAGACTAGAGAAAGGCTCAGGCAATTTGGTACAGCAATATGGGTACCGCACTCGGTTGCATATTTCAGTAGGCCAAGCTTTCCTTTTCACGCCGAACTGGGCTCCTCTCGCTTTTTCGGGACTTTTAGCGGCAGAGTATCGCCTTAAGGCATAAGCTAAAGTCACCCCAAAGGCCCGCAAGGCTTAGCCGGCTCCTCCCCAGAGGTGACAGGCAAGTGCCACTTTCACACGGCCGTCAATCAATAAAGAGTCACGCTGTCCTATTCCCCACACAACAGTGTCGCACATCAACGGCTTATGGGTCTTCTTGTAGCGTCGTTCGTTTCTTGGCTTTCGCAACTTTTCAAGCCATCGTTTCTGATACGGAACCCTTTTTGGGGGGGATTTACAGAACCGCTGTGACAAACGTAGACCGATAACGCCGTCCTTGTCGTTTGGGGCGGAGCACTTTTTCCAAGAATATGTCAATGTCAGTAGTTATATAATAAACTTGGTAATGTGGCAGGGACGTGTCAGCTTTACTGCATGAAAAAAAGACATCGGGAACAGACATTGTGTACGACATTTTAGAATCTCCGATCATGCAGTTTTGGGCTTTTTTTTCACTTTCAGATGGACTAATACCGAAAAAAGCAAAAAAAGTACATCATCAGAAGCGTGGTCTTGGTTAGACGTACTCTTTGACTGGATCGTCATGGCAACGTGTTTTTGGACGTTGTTGCTGCTCTGGTTGACTGCAGATAACGGCATCGTACGGGTCCAAGCTGGAATTGGTAAGCCGGACTTTGCAATAGCGTTTAACAATACTTGTTTTGTCCCTTTAGTAGTCAATTTTTTTTCTTTGTTTGGGAAGGGTTACTTCTGACTTGGAAAAGCGTCAAACGAATCAACATAATTGACATTAGGGAAGGAAAAGTCACCTGTCAGTGTGGCTTGTATCACATGGTGACATTTCTTTATCTCATATATAACTGCATTTCGTCAGGCAAATCCAACTGCTGCGCTCTTGTTCCAAAAGTCTTGGGGATGCCGAAGGACGGCTAATTTGTGTGGGGGAATGGCTCTCTTTGTGTTTCACGCTTACGGGCCAATTCTTCAAGAAAGAAAATTCCCTTTTCGCATGCTCCACATAACACTTAATTCCACGTTTTTTGTCTCAACCTGCCAGGTTAGGCCTCGCGTTAGGAATATATGTGAATAAAGTATCTTTGATGTAAGCATACAGGTATCGCGTGCGGGACACGCCACACAAAAACGAACGCTATACCTGGGACTGGGCAAGGAGAAACGAGAATGTTTTAACTGCAGAAGGGAAATTTACTCCATAGTTTCCTTGCGTTGGTTGCCAGCTGGATAATGGTTCTCTGTTGTCGTACCCACATGGTAGGAAACGAGATACAACAACCGTGCGATAAGCTAGGATTGGGTCAATCTTTCCCTGAATGCTTTTGGGGGGAAGTACCAGCGTTTTTTTTAACCCCTTCCCTCTGATATACTTGACATTCAATACTGTAAGTTATTATAGTACTTCCAGACAGGGTCTGAGAACTATAGGCGCAATAATGGGGGAGAGCGTACCCATTAGGCTCGTTTTTCTTTGTGGGATTGAATTATTACAATCTAGTAAAAGCCTCTAATCGCGGAATTCTTTAGAGTGCTAGAAAGAGGGAAAATAGAATAAAAGCTTAATAACGCGGATAGAAGGATTTGTTTACACTCTCTTTCAGGGTGCAGCTTTTCTTGCGTGTACAGCACTGTACTACAGTGCGTTATATTTTCAGACAGAAAGGTTCAATGCAAAGAAAATGCGCACTAACAATTGGCGTTTCCATTCGTCCAGTCGTTACTCTGCGTCTTACTCGATCTATTGGCAAGGCGCTACTTTCTTCGCCAAAAGAATAAGCATTGTACGGTTTCGTATTGATCCTTTTCTTCCATAGGCAACCCACTGCCGGAACTAAACTGATTCGACCAGCGTTCTTCTTTAGGAGCTTTTTTTATGTTCCGATACCAGGTCGTTTTCTTGGCTGATCGACTTTCGACTTGCAGAGTTGTATACCTGCGAATGGGCGTGATAAGAACTTATGTACACGAGTTGGTGGGCGGGCGCCTTTAGAGGTGGTGACAAGTACCTTTTCTCACTTTGACATTAGGCCCCAGGGCGCTATTCCAAGAGAAAAATCCCGGTAAGGGCGTAAAAGGGGCAGGAGACCGAGTACCAGCCAACCCCGCCACTCCATCTTTACGCGATTTCACTGTTGCTGGCTGCGTATGTATAGTACTGTACAGTAGTCGTAAAAAAAAACTACCCCAACAAACCATACTGTCCTAATGGCCCGCAACGGCGTGTCTGGAAACAGTGCTGCGAATGGCCGTGCGAATAGCCGTACTGCTGTTTCGTAGTGCTATTCCCAGACACATAGTTGCGAGCCATTAGACGGTATGGTTTGTTTTGGTCGTTTTTTTACGACTACTGTACCTTTGAAAATGTCACTGTTGCTGGCTGCGTATGTAGAGTACTGTACCTTTGAAAATGTCATGAGACTCCTTGCTTTGGAATAGTATATTAAACCTGTTACTCTCTCATTTGCCTAATTATGTTTTGGAAGTGGACTGGGGAGTGGCAACATGTATAGGATGAAAGCTGGAAGGTATCTGAGACGGCACGCAAAAATCAGATCTCTCTCGCTTCGCAGATGTTGGAATAGTAGACTTGAACGGCCACTCTCCCGTGTTTCCCAGACTATATACGAGGGGAGGAAAGGAATGACGTTTTGTGAAGCCTGGCTTTGTTATGTAGAGTATAAGGATGAGATTCCTGGCATAGTTAGGTACCAACTCGCCAACTCCTCTCGCTTGCTTCTTATAACCAAATTTAGCAAAGGAGACCAACTTCTGGATTAGAGATTAGGGTAATTAAACCACGCTCTCTGCGCCTCTAGGCCCTAGTTTGCTATTTAGACCATCCAGACGCAAGTCGAGCAGGCTTCTCTTCTTTGGTACGTGTTTAGAACACCGGCAAATCTCTAAAACCGACGCCATGTTTACGTCCCTCCATATATACTCTCTTACTTCCATGTACTCACTTTGTAACAGCGTAGTTGTGTGTTAGATCGAGTTTAGCCGAAAAAAATAAGGAATTATATCACTGAGTACTATATTCACCCAAGGGCCACTTACACGTTGCTTCCCAAGCTTTAAATTATCCAGACGCTTTTTATATAACGTGCGTGTCAAGTTAAAAAATGCATAACGATAATGTAGTGCCTTCTGCGTTTGGAGTACAAAGCAAAAGTGCAAGGCGGAGGGTACCGTAGAAGGAACCCAGAGCTGTGTACGAGGATCACGCATAAGATGCCGTGGCAATATTTCTTGTAACGAAGCTGCAATATTCCAAAGAGTAGAGATATCTGGGAGAAAAATCTTTGCCACCCAGAGCATCTGGGGCAAGTCCTTTGTTCTTCGCCACTCGTGGTCTTCTTTATTCTATTTTTTTTTTTTAGTTTCTAGTTTGTTCAATATCAAACCACTTGAAATCCCAACGACATTTTCCAGGATGGGGAAAGAACCCTAGAGATGAGACCGTAACAAGGTTGTGGCAAGCCGCATTTGTCACACTTGCTTGGTCGGGTGTGATTCTGAATCCTGGATTCTTGCAGTTGCCCCGGTACCCGCGGGCAACCACAATCTGAGTAATTGAACAACAGATACTATAGCACACGGAAGATCCTGGACAAGAAAGTATACTTTCGTGTGGCGTCTTTTTTCTGAAAGGGTATTGGGACACAAAAGAAGGGAAAAAACAAAGGTTCAAGTGAAAGCACGTGAACGGAAGAAATGGATTCTCAAGCTCCCATCCCTTTTCCTATAGTGGGCTAATAATGAGGAGCTGAAATGACATAATGAAGGGATCCCGGAATTGAGATGAAAGATGTATGAACGATCCAAGGTTGCCATGGGGTCGGAATGAATGGAACCCGGTGGAAAAAGGAAAACAAAATGAAGAAAAGCTGAGTTTTTTCTATCAATAACCGTGAGTTACTGAATATACGTATAAGAATGGAAAAATGGATCGGCGAAGTTTTGCCTAACGTTCACCCATCTTTTGCTGCCCCTGCCCCATTGCATACCCGCGGCTAGTGTATTTACTGCAGGCATAATGGAACAAGAGGCAATGGAGAGGAGGTGAACGCGAGATCGTCGATCAGCCATGGCCAAGCAAGTCGGTAGAACTGACCCTATACCTGGTTTGCTATTGATTGTTCAAACGTACTGTACTGTACGTTTCCCTGCAACGGTCGGCTTTATACGTGTCGGAATCTGAATACATTTTCGAGGTCACCCTCATTACTATTCAGTGAACCGATAACGAGTCCGGGACTTTGTTTTCCTTAGGAAGTCATGTTCAATGCCAATACATTCACTCTGTTGTGTAGAAGTCTTTGTTATTTCACTTTCCAGCCCGCAGCGATCCCACGCGAAACTTCTCTTTTAGCCCTTGGCAATGTCTTCAGCACGCCATTCCATCCCTTCCCTTGCCGCGTTAGAACTGCTGGCCGCCGCTGGCCCTCTAGCGACCCTTTAGGAGCCCCTTAGGGGGTGGGACAATACCCCCGAGTCATCTTACTGGGGAGCGATCTCACAAACTTTTCCTAGTGAAAGAGGTGAATCTGCAAGTTTAACTTGCAATCTAGCCTTTTCCGAAACCGTTTTCTCGCTTCTTTTATACGCCAAGGCTTTTTCTTCTCAGCTGTCAGAAATTTTTAAATATAATTGGCTTGCATTTTTGTAGCTTACAGGGTTCATATAAATTACTCGCGCTAGGTTCTCTCGCGTTTTAATACGTATTGAATGACAAAGAAAACAGAGCTCCAAAGTGCACCCACAAGACTGGCGTGGTATTTCTTCTATCCCAGTGGTTGGGGTCCTCGCCTGAGGGCAAAAGAGGGGGTCTCGTAGCCTGCCATGCTCCACGCGTCCTTTTTCAAACCATCCCACATTGTTGACCCAAGCAAATGGGACGTGTGTCTACTAGCTTTCGGGAATATTGGCCCCTTCTGTGTGTACGTGGAATTTGGTGTTAGAAGCAAGAGCCAGGACTGGTTAATCGGCAACGAGTCTTATTGATTTTCAAAAATCTTGTCTGTATTCCTCTCCAGCGCGCCCAAACGATCCTTGTCCCCTTGAGCAACCGCAAAGTAATGCTTTTTCTTTGTGACCGAAGAGCTTCCAATTTGAGGTGTGAAAACATTTTTTCCTTATTTTTTAGATTAGACTGGCTTGAGGGGAAAAGGAAAGAGAGTGAAGCTTAAAATTCAACACTAGTTATTAATCCGAGGTTGTTTAGGAGCGAGATTAATTTACATTGTTGGGGAAAAAATATGATGGGGTAGAATTTGCCTTGTAGCATATTGCGCAGGTTGAAGGAGTTATATAGTTTCCCCATGTTACAGTATCCACATAAGCTTTGAAGGGGTAATGGAAGACTTTGGGATGAGAGTAAGGCTTTTTTCTTTTACTCTTGGCTTTTATATCCAGTTCTTTCATTTATTTGTTATACCCAATTGGATTAAAGCCATTTCTTTTCAATAGAAGAAATGAACTCTTTGGCCTGGTCTGTGCTCCGGTAAAGTACGTCCTTTGGCAGGGAAGAGAACAAAAAGAATCCCAGAAATAAAGAATGGAAGCCGGCTGTCGAGAAAAATGGTTATAGTACGTGGCAGACATCGTTACACTTTTAAAGCTTGACGTTCAAAGTCAGCAAGGTTTTTCTCCCATTTTTGTGGTACATTCTGTCCCCGGGTCGAAGCTATACGGCATACACGATTGGGGGCAACAATAGCTTGCTGTCTGCCGTTGACTCGAAAAAGCCCCGGTTAACTCTCCACATTGCCAGGAATTAAACTGTCTAAATAAACAGAAACTACTTTTGCTCACAAAGTCATTTGCAATACCATTCGTTGGTCTTTTGAAATGCTATCGCGTCTCCATCTTCGCTTTTTTTTATATGAACTGCAGCATTGTCAGCGTCTGTACTATTGCAGTGTCGTATTTCTGTTTTGGGGTTCTCTCCCTCTATTTTTCGGCGCCCGACTCTTTTCTGCCCCTTTTTACGCGAAACACTTTCAGCTTTACGATGTTGTCTTCATCCACAACTTTGGAATAAAATGCCATAGGAATGTGCCGTCTTCAAGTTATCGAGTCATTCCATCCTCCAGTGTTGGAAATTCCAGTAGCAGTTTGACTATAGTACGTACTTTTTCTCTACAACATTAATCAACAACAAAGTGACTGGGCTCGCAAGGTTACTTTCTCTCGATCTGATGCGCTCTTAAATATTAAAGTCAGTTAGATATACACAAAATCAATAAAAAAAGAACCAGTCAATCCAATGCAGGCTTTTCGTTTTCCAGTCCCGTCCCGATCTTGAATGCTGGGCACTCTCATTTTCTAAATGGAATGTAGTATAGCATGGAATTTATCCTGGATACAAAGTTTTTTTTAATATTTTTTTCTTCGTGTAAGCCAAGCCTATCAAGAGGCGTGGCTCAAGGGCCATGCTTTCCTTTTTTGTATAAAAGAGATGCACCCAAAGTATAGGATGAGTTATTCTCATCCAAGTGTCAACTTTTTTTTTCTGAAGAAACCAAAAACAAGCACCCAAGCTCGTAATATATTGTCTGCACTAATGCACCAAAGCTATTGTTCGCTAAGATACTATTTACGGGCAACTTGCAGCAGCTGCAGGGTTAGTTATTTTAATTCATTATTGCCGCAGTAATTATTTGTGTCGCTTTCCCTTGCGTTCTTGACGATAGTCGCTTTATCTTCCACGGTGACACCAGCGTTGGCACTTGTGTGTGTGTGGATCGCTTTCCATCTTTTCGCCCACGCCTTGCCCAACCCGCAGCGCATTTACTTTTCTCTTTTGTTTATCTCTCCGTTCATTGTTCTTGAGGAAATCGTCCATCCTTTCTTTCTTTTGTCTTATTCAAGGATCGTCATCGCGAAACGAAAACAATTGTATCAAGTCAAATACATCAAGATATTACACATTTTTAGCACAGCAGCATTTTTTAGCGTTTGAAGCACACGTTTGTACCAACGCTCGTTCGTACAAAGTTCGCTGCAGAAGTCCCAGAGATTGTGTACTATTGTTGGACATGTTCCCTGTTCAGCCCTGGAAAGCTTTTGGTGCCATTGCTGTCCTTGGCGCCAAATAGCACGTGGTGCCGGTTCCTTGTTTAATTTGTCATCCCAGACCTGACCTCTAACGGTGAAATGTTTTGAAAGCTAAGGGTACCATTTTTCATCCTTTCGGGCTTTGTTGTTTGTTTAAACAGCGCCTCTAGTTGTTTGTAGTACACATAAACTTATACATTGGGGTGCCAGAGTGCTGCGTCAATATGCTTTTATCGGTGGAAACATTAATATACTTTCGAAAAGTAACGCATTCTTGTGCTTTTTGGTACTTACAGTTACACTTTTCAAAAACGAACAATGTTTTGCCTCTCTCAGGAAACACCACGGACTCGACTTCCATTGGGCTGATCCTGGGCAGATCAATGAATTCAGTGACAACGCAACATTCAAGCTTCATCTAATCCGAAAACTTGATAGCCCGCCCCAGAGGACCTGGCTTGTTTGCCCCCTCCCCGTTCCCGAAACTATAGCTAGCTAGCGCCATATGCTTGCTATTGCCGTTCCAAGATTTTTTTCTTTACCCGGTACGGGCAAGAAGGTTAGAGAAAAATATAGCCAGGAGGGCAGAGATAGAAATAAAAAAAATAAGAAAACTCAGTAAATGTGAGTTATGGACAAATTCTTCTACACACTCGACCTTTCTATTGGACCGAGTTACTCTTGAGCTATACAAACAGAAAGAATATCAGGGTCGAGGTATACAGCAAGGCGAGCAAATCTGTTTCAGACATTTTGGTGTGTGCTTGGAAAACAATAAGAATTCCCAGCTCAGTATTTTTGTGTACAACAGCTGGTGGAGCAATATATATCGCCGCCCCGATATACGGACTCATTGCATTCACGATCAGCCTCATTTGTGCCAGAAAGTTAGGCGAGATATCGGGTTCTTTATTAATAAGAAAAAGTCGTTGATTTGTTCAAAAGGAAAACAACTTTTTCTGGGCTCTCTGTGCATCAAGTGTAAATTAAGAGCTGGGGGTTGGCGGAATTTCCGACTAAACGAGCGCGGGAAATAATGATTATTCTTTCTGTGTGGCTGGGTCGTAACTTTTTTTTAAATTAGGATGCACGCGAAGACCATAAAACACGGAGCTAATGGGACGATATTACAGTAAAAGGTGGGAGCAGCAAGGTAATTGAAAAAGGCAATTAAAAAAGGCCTCTTTAAATTTTTTTGCGACGTCTCTTCTGTTTCTCTAATACTCACTTAAATTCTAATGAAGAAAAGGAAAAAAATACTCGTAATCGGTAGCGAATGTTGGTACAAGACAGCTCTACATCATGTGCATCACACTCACACTCTTGTGTCGTGTCAGACGTATCCCAATCCAAGTGTAAAAAGTCATGTCGAGGACCTATCTGCCATGTGTACTGGTTTTTGGAACAGTTCAAAAAGAACGGCTGCCTTAAAATGCATTAATTTAAAGCTGACAATTTGCGTACACACTTAGATCGTTAACTGTGAAGGATGGCTTTTTACCGTTTTAAGCGTTTGATTGCATATTAGCGTAAATGCGCATGTTTAAATACGCTCTTAATTGTGAATCCACTTTAGCTGATGAGCAGTTTTCTGAACCGGCAAAAGTTTCCCTAAAGGCGAATCAAGGGAGGCAAATTCGGGGGTATTACGCTTGTACCATCAATGAATCGTTTGATTTAAAGGTATACCAGCGCAGACCAATTAGCACTGCCATATAAACAAGTCCAGGTCTAACGGTAAGAGCTGAGGAGCTTTATCATGCTCTGTAGAAAAGCCGTCTAAAGGTATGGTCTCGAAACTGGCACTCCATCAATACTAATGGACTCACGGGAGTAAAGACTTTTTTTCCCCAACTAAGCAAAAGACCGTTTGTCTGGCGACAAATGTTGTAGGAGTTTCCCCTTCCATTGGCTCCATCTCCTCCTTTGCTGCCCCTGTAACAAGCCTTTGTTGGCGCCAGGGGCGAAAAAGGGGTTCTCACTTAACCGGTATAAGAGCTAGTACCAAAAGGTCGTATACGGTACGTGGATAATGACCGTAGATTATAATCCAAAACCCCTTGGTCCACCCTTTGTATCTCTTAGATTTAGCTCATAGAAGCAGTAGGGCATAGGGAGTCCGGAAGTGCGTTAGTTCTGCTACCAGCAATAGGAGCAGAATTGTACCCGGTTCGTCAGACTCGTAATGGAGCTCTGCTCTTCTTTCACTCATCCTCATCCCTTCGCTTGGCATGCTGCTCATGATTTACGAGCTCTGTGTCGTCAGTGATATCGATAACCCAAAAGCAAGGGACGCTGATTGAATGGAAGCACCAAATTTTGCTCGAGAGTTGGATTGACTCGTAAATTGAGCCTTTGTAATCTCAGCTTCTGCTCTTAAAATCAAGCTCACAATGGGAGCCGGGTTTAAGAAGACTTTTACAAGACACCAATATAGACACATTGGTTGGTTTGACCAACATGAAAATGGAAGTTGATCATGATTTACTTTAGTTTTTGCAAAAGCTTCTAGAGGTGAAATTTGCCCGTTGCACGACATAGGCATGTGCTGTCAGGAGAGTTTTGTTGCTAAGAAGGAACTGTCTGCCCTGACTCAATTATTTGAGCTGGCGAAAGGCCATATAGAGAGCATGATGACAATCGCGTTCGTGTCGTGTCAGTCTTGATGCAAAAATCCTTGCCATCCTCTCAGCCAGACAGACGAATGAGGAGGAGCTTAAGTCAGAGTTGTGTTGTGAAGGAAATGATGATTGCATGGTGGGGGAGTATAAGGTTATGCGGTAATCCAAGCGTAATGCCAAGTCCCAAATGAACATCTTCCGCTAGTTGGGTCTATCGCCACGGAAGACCCACAACCACAGCACAACAGCTCAAAGAAGCCAAGCCAGAGCCATAAATCTGTGTACACTGTATGGTAAAGCTCTGCTGGAGAAGAATACAGGGATTGTGGTAGAACAAGAAAGACACCACGAAAAGGGTTCTTGTTTTCAGGCCTGAAAAAAAGGAGAAAAACTATTTATGTTGGGTGGTCAAATGTCCGTAAATAGCTAGATAAGAATGATCGTTACCCGAGCAGATCTTTTCCGGTGCCAAGGTATAACCGTTCTAGCCTCTGGTGGGATCGTGTTCCCATTGCCCCTGGAAATAAGGCTAAAATGGAGCGAGTTACACATGGCGCGGGGGCTCATCCTGAACGCACGATTGCTTGTACTTTATTAAGACCACGTTTCTTTGCCCCTGCCGAGGTACGCGCGGATATAACTTTTCTATAATTCTTTCTTTTCTTCTTTTTCCATTTTTTCTTGTAGGTTATTTCTGGCACGTCACGGATTTCCATTATGACGCAAATACCACCAACCACGGAGATAGGAGTAGTACGTTCAACTTGGTTTCTTTTTCATCCATTTGCTTCAACACACTGACTGTATTTTTTTTTTCTTACTTTTTGTCACGGCTTTAGTGTGTTCTACCGGTGCACCAGGATCTGGCAAGACGAGCTTCCATCAGAACGATCGGTTCGGCAATTACCGGTGTGACTCTCCCTGGAGGTTGGTGCAATCCGCCGTGGAGAAGATGAAGGAGATCACGGGCGAAGAAATCGAGTTCATTTTGTGGACAGGGTACGCTTACATATTACCTCTTTATAGTTGGAGATTTCAGCGACTATATTGTGCACTATACCTTGAGCAGGGTAAGATATCTGCAGTGCAGACTCCCCCAGGCAGATGGTTAGCCATAGTGCTTTTCCTAAGCCTCTTCCGCCTTTCTTTTTTCCCCCTTGGGTATGCTTTTCGTCTCTAACGATTCAACCCATTCTTGTATGCTCCTGGCATTAGGGCATGCAGTCTAGATTTGAGCTTGCTAAATTGCTCCCTTAAATATTTGACACCAGAGAACGGCCTGTCTATGTTATTCAGAGTCTTGTACACATGCGACGGAAAACTTTCTTATGCTTAATCTTTTGTTTTGTTTTGGTTGGGTGTAGCGATTCTGCAGCACGTTGGTCAGGCAGCGGAAGCGGTGCAGTGGCGCGCGTCCAAGGAGCGGTGGAAGCTGTAACGTTGCTACTTAAACGTTCCTTTCCGGGAACAGCGATTTATCCTGCACTGGGTGGAGCAGACGTTTTCCCGCGTGCTCAAGTTCCTCCAAATTCAGATTCGACTTATGATGAATTGGCTAATTTATGGCGATTTTGGCTGCCGCCTGAAGCCGAAATGTCATTCCGAAAAGGCATGCTTACCCTATATTCCGATATTCAGTCCATTACCTATCCTAGGTGGAAAAAAAGAGTAATCGTTTTTGTGGGCTTGGGTTCTATGCAGGTGGATACTACGTTATTGACCAGGCAGGCGTCCGACTTCACCTGGTTGCCCTGAACACCAATCTATACTCAGAAATCAACCACATTACTTCTGATAGCATGGATCCCGATCCGGGTGGTCAATTTGCTTGGCTGGAGGGGGTCTTGCTCAAGGCTAGGCGAAGAAAAGGAACGGTAGGTGTTCCAAGACTATTTGTACGTATTCCTGATTTTCTGTATACAAGATTTCTTTCGTTTTTAAAGCTACTTGTACAATTTTCTTCCCTTTTCGTCTTTTTTTGGGGGGCAAACGGTAATGGTATAACGAGGGAAGATGTCATAGAAACGGGAAATCTAAACCTGTTATTGGTCAATAATTTGCCGTGTTTCTCGCAGGTCTATATTTTCGGTCATGTTCCCCCTGGCATATATGAACGACACTATACACGACAAGGCTTACATTGGTTCCAGGAACGGTTCAATCGAAGATACCTTCAGTTAATCCGGAGTTACGCTGACGTCATTGTAGGTCAATTTTACGGCCACGCTCACACGGATAGCTTCCGTCTGATCTACGACGACGCAGGTAAATAGGTACAATTCAACTTGATGCACATTTCTCGAGTCGCCTATTTGTGTATTTATGGACAATGAACTTGAGCTCGCATTACATGAGCCTTGAGGACTTTTAGCTTTACCTCCTTCTGGAAACGCACCCACATAGTGAGATATGACGATAGTAATACTAACCATTACTCGTACGTTTTAGGGAGACCCGTCTCATGGATTTTACTCTCCCCCGCCGTGACCCCGCGTGAACCAAATTTGGCTGAAGGAACAGGGCCAAATAACCCTGCAATACGGCTTGTCAAATATAACACTGACACGGGACAAGTAATATCGCCCTTCTACCTTTTTGGCTTTACAGCAGCAGCAGCTATAGGGAACATATCACTGGGTCTATCTTAATTGTATTGCTTGTTTAGGTGCTGGACTATGCGCAGTACTACCTCAATTTATCCGAAGCCAATTGGAGTGGCCGGGCAGATTGGCGATTAGCCTACAATTTCAGCCGAATGTATAACTTGCCGGATGTGAGTCCTTTTGCGTTGCATAGTGTAGCCCAGGCCTTACTGAGTAACCCCTACGTCTTCCACAAGTATTACACGGTGAACAGCGTCATGAGGGACGATCTTCCTCCATGCAGTGCCCTTTGTCGGCAGGTGCACTTTTGCGCAGTCACCGAAGTGGATTACGTAAGTTTTCCATTTTCAAACAGCCCTGTGTCACAATTGAGATTTTTTATATTATTTTAGGAAGACTTTGAAGAGTGCACCACCCAGTTGGTGTTGCAAAGCAGTTATGCAGCTTCTTTGGCGTCCAGTCCTGGCCCAGTGACGCTTTGGGTAACGCTCATGGTCTGGGCCTGTTGGAGATAAGGGGTTCAAGGCATGCAAAGTTTTGTTGTGTAATATAAAGTTGCAAAGATCGTGAAAATACTTATGTATTTTATTAAAAGCAGGAAGGAATGAAAGAAAGTATGACAATGGATGTTTTAGACACTCGTTAGCAGGAAAAACGCTGCTCGGTAGAAACATTGTCTGCATGCAATTGATTGTACCGCAAGTTGGATGAGGCGTGCGTGTGGAGAGACTATTCAGTGGCACAGTCTACGCAAAGAAGTGCCATGTTGCCGTGCTCGTTGATGTGTCACTGCCACTTTTTCTTTCGGTTATTTTAATTTGCCTTTAACTTACTTTAGCGCCTCCCCTAACATTCAATGCGTTTGTCATGTTTATTTGCGGAGGAATTCGAGTTTCTCCCCGGGGCACAAATGCGGAGTGACATTGACGTGCCTGATTCTTGTTCCGATGAGGGAAAAAAAGGTGCTAAGATAACCGTTAAATGATGCAAATTTTTATTTCTTACGTATAAACACTATCAGATGGAACGATAGCTAAACTACAGGAAATTAACTAAAATCCAAATCATTTTAAAAGTCGGGTAGTTTGCGGCTCGTTAATTTTAAAAGTCGGGCAGTTTGCGACTCGTTCATGGAGCAAGGCGCTCATAAATCCAACCATTTTCTCCTTCGTGTGTTGTGATGCCATCAGGTTCATCTCTTTCTGGTTTGCGGAAACGAACACGATCATGAATACGCGTCGTTTGTCCTTGCCAGAATTCCACGCTCTCGGGCACTAAAAGGTAACCACCCCTGTTTCAGAAAAAAATAACATGACAACCGTTCCCATTCCGTTATCTGGTAAGTTACCAATTTGCTGGCTTAGGAACAGTGGCACTCTCGTCTGCATACAGTTGGGTTAAGGCAACCTCCTTCTCAACCAAGACTTGTCGACTCAGAATGGGCTGACTCTGTGGGCTTATAGATGCTCCAATCTGGCTTGATTTGGGGCGGGAATGAAAATAGGCATCGGATTCTTCATCAGACAGTTTCTCTATACGTCCTTCAATTCGAATCTTAACATCCGAATAAAACGAACACAAAGTTTACTACTGATCAAAAGAGACGTGAAGCATATATACCGATCGCATGAGGGTTTCCCAGTAAAATGTAAGAGCAGCATAAGGATTTTCTGCCTAACATGTCAGCTTATATACATTGTCGCATCAAATTGGCAAAATACCTTACCAGTTCTCGGCCTTTTCGGCTCTCATAGTTGGTAAAAAAGCGGAATCCTTGTTTTCCGTACCCTTTCAGCAACACAATTCTAGCAGACGGCCTTCCTTCTCTGGAACGCAATACAAGTTTAAATTACATCGTATTGATTTTGTGGTGACATATATGTACTTAGTCGCAGTGGATAAACACATTGCATTGGCTTCCAGTATACTAGGTGTACTACACGCTTCGTCAAACCATGCCTTAAATTGGCCGTACGGCTCTTTAGCCCTTAGATCATTTTCCAGGAATGCTTGATGAGATGCCTTATAGGGTTTCCTCATGGCTAAATGGAGAAAACTAAAATGCTCAACGGAGTTAAATTCTCAAAGGACAGACCACCAGTGGATTACCTCCTATGTCAACTACTTCTTCAACTACTGTCTTTTCAACAACAGTAGCTGCTCCCGGAGAAACCATCACGTTCGCCTTCGCTACCGTAATCGCTGGATTGGAAATCATTTTTGACGCAGAATATTTACGGTGGCAATGTAACACTGGGTAGATAACTTTCTTTAACATATATTGGCTGTTCCGTTTTACAGACAGCCTAATTCTAACCTGCTTGTTGGAAATACGTGTTTGATCCACTAAATACGACCTTCAACTACGCGATGCCAAGCGGTTACGTAAATATGATCAAGCCCTAGTGCGTGGTCTTTATTTATCGTTTAGTTTTTTTTGTCAACAAGACCTTAGCGCTAAGGTGGTACGCGGGAGAAACGCGTGAAGCGTCCGTGGACGAAACCAGACAGTCGAGAAAACTTTCCAAAATAAATTAACATGGATAAAGAATTTTCAAAGGTATGTTTTCCTCCCTGCACGTGATAAAAAATTGCAGCCAAGACTTTGTAATCACGTGCCCAATTAAGTTCGTGACTCAGTTTTCTTTATCGAAAGTCGTTTTTTTAAGATTGCAGTTGGTGTTTAGACAGTGGAATTGCGCATTCAACTCGACAGCCAATTTTTATTACAAAAATACTTTTTAAAGGTTATCTTTTATTTAAAGACACGCTGTGGGTTCAGCGTCGAAACAAAAGCAACAAGCGAGTTTTTATTCGACCCCGAAGCATAATCGGGAAAAAGGTACCTATTCTAACCGTATTATTAAAAGAATGTAGACAAAATGCGAAATTTGAGACACAACACGTGAAACGTGATACCACGTTTCGCGGTACGAATTCGCTCGAGCTGTTTCACAGGGACATTTAGTGTTCGCATTTCGCTTTCTATTCACGCCCTCACTGAAGGCTCTACTCAAAGACGGCACGTTTAGGTAATGTCCGACATTCAAGACTGACGTCATCATCCATCCACTGCTTTCGCTTGTTTTGGTGGGTGGTTTTACCGGAAAACTGCTTGAAGTTGGTGTCTGATTTCGCTATAAATTGTAGGGTTTTTTTCAAACAAGTTACTATGGAAGACTATGAGAATGTTTTGCTTGTCAAGACCGAGGTCTTTGTCTTCAAAATCCCTCCCCGCACAACCAACAGAGGATACAGGTACATCAGCGGTGTGCTAATCGTACTGTGGTAATATAATAACAATGTTCATCTTGTGATATTAGGGCAGCGGATTGGAACCTTGCAGTACCGGAATGGACTGGGCGCCTCAGAGTCGTTGTAAAAGGAGAAGAATGCACTTTAAAGCTTGAAGACAAGATTTCTGGGGAACTGTTTGCCAAATCTCCCATAGATCAGTATCCAGGAACTGCCATTGAAGCCGTGTCAGACTCGTCACGTTATTTCGTCATCAGGATCCAAGACGATAATGGTACTTTGCGTTGAAATAGTGTAACCGTACATCTCTCATGTCCGCTATTCCAGGTCGCTCTGCTTTCATCGGAATTGGTTTCACAGATAGATCCGATAGTTTTGATCTAAATGTTGCCTTGCAAGACCATTTTAAGTGGAAGAAGAAATCAGAGGAATTTGAAAAGGAGGATGCGGCCGAACCTGCAGCTAAACTAGACTTGGGCTTCAAAGAGGGCGAAACCATCAAGATTAATATGAGGATTGGGGTAATATACAATGTGCATAATTTGCTCGTGTGCATTTTTATTTTTAAAGAAAAAAGAGGGCTCGGATAGTACGCCTCGGCCTAAACCCAAAGGCGCAGCGATTGGATTATTACCACCTCCCGGAGGCGTCAAACTTGCCCCTCCTCCTATTACAACTAAGACGCCAGAGCAAGGTAGCTAAAAAAAT
Source organism: Lepidurus arcticus (assembly GCA_003724045.1). Classification (NCBI taxonomy): domain Eukaryota; kingdom Metazoa; phylum Arthropoda; class Branchiopoda; order Notostraca; family Triopsidae; genus Lepidurus; species Lepidurus arcticus. The sequence goes on along the minus strand of RJJA01000258.1, from coordinate 13,710 downwards.
AACCGTTGAAAAGAACGGGCTTACATGTAAGTTCAAATTTTAGCAGGTCTTTTGGACTTGGATGACCAAGTGGGGGACCATGCAAGCGCCAGTGGCAATCAGGATTGGGGAGATTTTGCCAGTGCCGATCCCAGCAATAAGTACGGAAATCCTATTATGTCGAGAATAAAATCTGAAACGGACTCTTTTTTGTTTACAGAACGGTCAACAATATTAACTGGGTCCAGTTCTAGTTCGTTTGTATGTCTTGTCGTGTTCTGAAAAGTCGAGGCGTAACGTAGGCTGGGGCTTGAACTAGTCTCTGTGGACAAGTTCTAAGTGTTCTAGCATTGACAACATTCGATTTCTTTTTTGTGCGGTGGCAAGTAACACATTCCTCATCTTTAATTTTTCTAATTTATGCACGTCGAAAGTGATTCGTCTCTTGTTTCCCTAGTTCTCTCATGTCTGATTTTCTTAAAGAAAAAAAGCAACTAGGTTCCCAGGTGTTCAGAAAGAATCTTAGCAAATAGTATACAACACGAAATAGGAAAATGTTTAAATGTGTCTTTCAGAACGTTATTATTTCACGTTGTAACGTACAAAGGCGCTGCTAAGGCTTCTTGTCCTTCTGTAAGGACTCGAGGTGCGTGAGTGAGTACGGAAAATTCAAACCCCTGTTAAATAAATTTAGTAAATTTCCTCGACGACTTTGAGGAATTGAATATATCATACCTGTCCGCGGGCTGACCGAACGAAGCCCGTGTTGGCCGTCACGCATACCATTTTCAATAGATCAGCCGTACCAAATATGGTGCGGGCCCTCGCTTTCATGCTGGCTGACACGGGTAAGGCAACAATGCGTTGGGAAGGTTCATCTGGAACGACTGTAATCTTTTCCAACAACAAGCTAGTGCGTTGTTTCTCACTAGGACCACCCATCTTTTGGACCAGTTCCCGAAAATCCTTTACAGCACTTACACACGAAAAGAGCCGTTTTCCTAAGCAATGACGATTCTATACTACTTTTTTGTAAGTCTTAGAAAATCTCACCGTTAAATAGCTGTTCCAATTGAGGCTTCGCAGGACAGGAACGTTCCCATTCAGCTTGTTGATTATAAATTGGTCTAGGGAAACGAAAATTTGCTCCGCCATTTGTCAGTGCAGAGACATAGGCAATCATCGCTGTAATGTCCAGAAAAAGGCAATCGGACGACGATGGCTGGTCCGATTCTGATGGATTCTTTTCACCCAGCCCATCGGACGACAAATTTTCATCCTCACACTCGGAGCTGTCGGATTGGTTTTCCGAATGGAAATCGTAGCGCTCGCCCTCGACAACAATTCCCAGATTTTCGAGTTTTTTCGCAAGCGTCTGACCCACGCCAGATGTAAAATGGAAAACTACCTATCTAAACATGGTTAGGGGCTTGAGAAGATATGCCAATACTTTTGATACTTTTGGAGGGCAAAAGTGCCGTTGGTGATGGTTGGCGCAACGCACATAGCACCTCGCCTGCTCAATAATGGACCTCTGTTTGAATCCACCTTCACCTTTTAGAGTCTCAAAATGAAGAAAGTTCGAGTGACACAAGTGACGAGCTACCTTGGCTGATTTGATGCAACGCTTTAGGGTTGCGTGCTATACCTTTATACCAAACGAGACCATCCTCGGATATGACGTCGATTTCCAGACTTCTACTATGACTAGCGAATACGGAACCTTGAGGAAGGGAAAAGGTTTGCAAGACGGCGGACGGTGTTCCACAATGCTGCAAAATGCCGACCACCGCAGATAAATAGTGCAAGTTACTGGACATCACGTGTGTTTTCTGTAGTGGCTTGCCAGAGTCTCGCAACTAGGTGTAAAAACACAAGAGGTTTATAAACGTATTGCAAAAGCTCGCTCGGCCTCGGCGAATAAAAAATAGTATACCTTTAGAAGGGATTTAATTTCAGTCGCAATCCTACGATTCAACTTGTCGATACCATTTACATGTGCAAATAGATGGTGTATTTGTTCATGCAACACTTTACCCATGGAAATCTTTTCTTCCAGCAGTTTCTGAACGTCGATATCGCTCATTTTCTCTTGAATCTTCGAACTACCTCCAACGTTTGTCGTTTGTTTTGATGCCTGTGCCATTGGCGCCTGCTTAGTTAACAGATGGCGTGTGCCGCTGATTTGTTTACTGAATTTCTTACTCCGTCATTTTGTGTTTTGTGGGAGTATTGCAAGGTGGTTCCTTAAAAGTCATGGTCAAAAAACCTATACAAGTTTAACGGATAAGCAGCTGAGTTTTGTCTAATTCGTTTCACTAAAGTAAGTTTCACGTGCACGTTTTTGTGACCCAATTACAAGTGTTGACTCAAATGAGAGATGCCTTTTCCTTATGAACTGCAGCCGTACAAAGTAAAACTCTTCCCCAAGCAACACGTCCACAATCAGGGACAAGCATCATACAGGGTTCTGTTCTGTTCGAATAGTACTAATATGCTTCTTATATCACGTGTGTTTAAACCTATACCAGAATCTCACCATAACAATGGGTATAGATATCCATCATGTCGTGAGCCAATAAACTCGGCTTTGAGAATAATACGATAATAATTAAAACTTATTTTGAAACACCTTCTGTCTATATAATTATAGTTCCATGCCACGGGTGTGTTTATTTAAAGCTCACTTGCCAGCTTTAGCGTTTAAAACTAGTTTATCCAGCAATTACGACGAGCAATTATGGTTACGTAATACGGTATGTTGTTACGGTAGCAGAGGCTGATGGTAATAAAGCCAGCGAAATTGTTTGGGTTTGCGTCAGGAGTTTAGCCTTAGAGTTTAGCCTAAGGCTACAACCTTAGCCTTAGGAGTTTTTCTATGATTCAGTGTTCTCTATTCCCAGGGATTTTTATACACTTTAATATAATCAGAGCGAAGATTGAAGCCATTGCTGCTGAATAATGTTTTGTCAGTACTTACGTGAGGTGGTGGCGCAAACCACACAATGCAGAAAAACGGAAACCATCCGCTGTATTTACTGTTTCGAGTGTAGTTACTTAACCGACCATTTCTTGGAATGTTACAGGTCTGGATATCCTCGTGCATTGCCATGACAGAACCGCGCCATGCCCGACCAGGTAACTGTTTTTCTTTTACCTATTATGTTGTGGTGACTTGGCAAATCTTACGCTTAGCTCCGAAACATTTACTAATTCCCACGCATGGGAACGATCAGTATATCGTCCACGGAATTATGGTCGAACCTCCTAAAAAAGTCACTTTTACGTATAGTGCAGGATGACCTTGGTAGCTTTTATCAGGCGTTGGAAATTATCTCTAAAAACGTCTTTGCTTCTCTTTTGCTTGAACACGCCGGGAGTTTGTCTAAACAAGGTCGTCGAAGCTGTGGCTTAATGAGGTTCCACCCTTGTAAAGTCGGATTAGCATCCGCATGGGCCAATTTGCAGGGTCCATCTCATTATGTAGCGCTCCCGTATGGAGAAAACTGGGTAAAACCTGGGATCAGGAATGTTTCCCAAATTTGCTCATTAGTCTCAAAAAGCTTTGCAACTAATGTTTGTTAGAGATCCAAGATAGTATGTTGCCAACTGCTTAAAGACAATAAAAGGAAGATATGGGACTAGTATGTATTTCAAGGAAAGGGAAAGCAACGAGTAGGATTGGTATAATTGTAATGGGGCTTTCTGGTTGCTATTTCCATCGCTTCTACCTCGTCAAGGGGGGCCTCCCAAGTGGACGTCGAGCTAAAATTAAGCATATATTGTGTGTGTGTATGTGCGCATATGGCATACTTCGGGACAACCCGACAGTAAACCGTATGCATAATTACTCTGCCAAAATCCGCCTGACGAATAGGATCTAATCAATTCTATGGGTAGGGAAATTAATACGGAAAACCTGAACAATTACTAACCCTTCACCTTGTTATCTTTTTTTAAAAAATCTTAATCGAAAACCGGTACATCGAGTCATGCTCACTAACTTGGGTTGACATTGTGTGACTTGGGTCTTGGACTTGGGAGGACACGAGTCCAGAGGGATTTAAACTGTGGGCCAGAATATGTAAAAATAGCTCATCTCCTGCGCGTACAGATCGCGGATACAGCTGCCACAGACCCAAAAATAGCAACTTGGAACTCTGAAAAAGGCACCACGGCCGAGGCCTTGGCCTCACTTTCAAGTCTAACGTGTAAGGTTCTTAATCTAGGCTGCGAGAAAGTCCAGAAGAAAAAAAGAAAGAAAAGAAAGCCTTTTCTCTGTGTGCTGGCGAGGCCGTAGCTGTCGTTGGCCGTGTTTCGGTCATCCATCCCCGCGTTCCCTTGCTCGGGACCGCAGACTGACAAGGCAGGCCTCTCGGAACCAAGAATGGAGGAAGCCATAACTTATGAGTGTCCCTAACATGCGAGTTTTTAACGAGTCCGGCAAAAGTCGCCGGTCTTTATTGAAACTTATTTTGTGCATGGTACGACGCAGCATCTACACACGACCGAAGGGGATATATAGGGGGTTGTGTGACGTCTTTAAATAGGTACATCCATGTAGTTAACCAAAACGGATATCCTCATTAAGAATCCGTTGAGCAAGTTTAGAGTGGAAGTTTAGGGTTTACCACCATGGCGGTAAACTAGCACATAAAAAAGGCCTAAAAGAATTTATGGATAAATTCTCGTAAAAGGTTTTAATAGTAAAAATAAATTAGAAAATATCTTTGTAGACCAAGGAGGTTTTATGGGCGCCAGCTCCAGGCGTAATATATACACGTTTTTGGCGTCTGTGCGGTAGCGGTAGGTGGCGTCGAGACATGTTTGGTTCTGTTCGAGAAAAGCGAACGTTTTATACCCGCTACGATAGCATTGGTTTTAATATCAAGCAGTAAGTTGGATATGCTAGGTTCGGTTCATGAAATGAAGCCTGGATGAGCACCTGCAGTATTGTTTGCCAGAATGCCGCCTGCCTAATAGATACCTTGTTGTGCAAGCATAGCTCATCTTACCGTTTTCCCTAGGAACCTTCTCTTGGGCGCTACCCAACCCTTTCCTGTAAATTAGGCGAGCCAACGAGTTAAACCAACGAGTGTTTCGACTCAAGCTTTGTATTTTATAAGCATGGGTTCTAATTGGGATTAAAGAGAAATAAAGAAAATGATGACTATCCCACACGTGGGTTCATTTTACGAAAATGGTTTCGCTAAAAGGTTTGAACGTGTATTGTTTCTACGTTGCGGGCCGTTGACTGGCATTGAATGTACGGGTTTTTGGTCGACCAAGTTATTTATAGGCGTATGTAGGTAAAAGAAGGCCCAGGCCAAGCTGCTCACACATGCACTCCAACTCGCCAGTCTATTCTCGCCTTTCTCCCACCGCGTACAAGAAGAATCAGTGCTTGTGCGCATCCCAGACAGCCTCGCTTTTCCAAACAAATTGATTTTCTAACCCAATAAGCGAAAAACAAGGATCATTGACGTCAAAACAAACTCCTTCCCAAAAGCGTGTGCGTTTTATGGAGCATGCTCTTGCATGGAAACCACACATGTAGTGCCTCTCGATATAGTTCGAGGTTAAAGATGATTGCTACAAAGAGTGATTCTTACTAGTGCCTGGTGTCAGTTTCTGGTTTGAAGAATGCTTGCTTGATCCAAACGGACAAAGGATGCCTTGACTCGGAGTAAAAAAATAATAATTGATTTGGTCTCCAGTACACGTTAGGAAGTTAGTGTGCGTTGGAGCAATAGAAATTTGGGTAAGGTGGAAGGTGGTGTCCGAGTGAGGGTGTGAGTCCATTTCGGCAGATTCTGGCTTCGAGTTGGCGGAATCTTGTGTGTTCAATGGACGTTTCGCGTGGGACAGGCTGTCCCATGGGCAAACCACCGCGACCGACTGCCTCCGTCTACCCGGCCTCGAGTGCTAGTTCAGGTGCCGTTGGCAACAGTAGCGACGCCGGACAGGGACTACGGAGCGTTCGTTACCTTAGCGACCTAATGGTTGTCGATCCACGTTTACCCGACTATCAACTTCAACAAGTGGGACCCACTGACGCTCCCGTTTTTCACATGGATACCGAAGATGGAGGTATAAAGATATAGAATCATATACCTACCTTCTTTTCGCTTTCTTTGCCCTTTTCCCGTATACCTTAGCTCGGTATAGGCGGAAATTCGGAACAAATTTTTGAAAAAAACAATACATTTAATGAAAAAAATCTTTGACAGTAAGCTTGAGCTTGCTAAGAGGTAGTGCACAACCAAAACAAATTCTTGTCCAAGGAGTCGTAAATGAGCAATATGCAAATGAAGCTTGTAACTATGAGAAATACGTTACCTACAAATATGTCCTTTGGTTTTGCACTAACTGTTACAAAATACAACTTTTGTTTTAGATTGTTTTCAAATCTGACTTGACTGAACAAGATTTCTCCAAAACGTTCGTAAAATCTTGTTCCGAAAGTTTGACGACTTGATTTGGGACATTGTGCTGCCACAACAAACTGTGGCGACAAACTGTACTTTTCAGAATCAAAACAAGTGTACAAGCTATGCTGGCAGTTAGCTATATATTTACTTTTTTACTTTCTTACGTAAGGCTTTGGCAAAACAATAACACACATCAGTGCCATCTGTGACTGTTTCGCGTCAATAAGCTTAGGTATACAGGAGCCTTAACAGAAGAGATTTTATACAATAAAACCCTAAATTTGAAAATGAAAACAGCAAGTATGGGATGAGAGAGCACTCTAACATTATATAAGCATTTCTTTTTAATACTTTCTTAGACTTTCTTTCTACCCGCTAGAGAAGTTTCTTTTTGGAGGCGGAGTGGGGGAGATGTAGTCATAAGTTACTGTTTTAGCCAACATATTTTTTTTAGCGTGGTTCGCTGAAGACTTGCGTGCAGGATTGGTGTAGTTTGACAAATGGATAAGGTCTGGCTATGCTAAAAAGCCCGTTGTGTTCAAAAGCAGAAAGCTTGTTCGTTTTTGTGGCCGAAAAAGAGGGAAAAAGTTATTTTGGGAGGGGTTGTTTTTAGTTTAAAAAAAATGGACGAGGAGTTTTTTTTTACGTCTCATCTGTTTTTAAAACCAGAGCTGTTGGCTATTTTGGGGGGAAGAATGTCATGCTTGCCTTGACAGAGCTTATTAGTCGCTCTTTCGCTTTTTTTAAATTTTGTTTTATTTTATCTTGGGATGGAAAAAAACGGTGGGAACGACGTACGTTAACAGGAATGTATCGTATTTTGGGGGCCCGGTGACAAGTTGTATGCCAGACTACGAAAGCAAAATTAAAGTGCGGCGTGGAGACCCGAAAAGCAAATCGATCAATATGCCAGTCAGTGTGTTTGTGTCGTATGGGACGGAACGGGTTGACGCGTAAGTCTAAATATAGAATGCGCCCGTTAACCAGTAGAAAAACCTCAAGCTTTACGGCTGCAGCAGCCTTGCAAATGGGTTCGTTTCCTCGATGGATGACGAGACGTGGGACCTTCGACCTAAACCGCCAAGCTCAAAAACCCGAAAATACCCAGGCAACAAAAATAAACGAACACCGTAAATAAACATTGGATCCTTCTTCACTGTCCAGCCTGTAACCCTGCCTGCTCGAGCCAACCCTTGCAACGATCCATTTCATTTAAAAAAATCCCCATTACGGTAGCCTCGTTACATGCGCAAAAATTTCCATTTCACATACTCCATTCCGGTTTGATGAACCCATTAAGGTCTTGCATCATCCATTCTTGCAACAGAGATGAAAGAGACGGAGAAAAAAGGGCTTTCAAATCAATGTCTCAAAATAGCGGTGATGAGTTCTTGCTGGTCAAGTCAAAAGTCATTAGTTCGCAAGCCTTTATATTGCATTGGTGAAATCCCTTGATGAAGCGTTGCCCTGGCAACGTCATTTGATCATGAATACAATCGTGATGGAGGGTTATTTTCGTCGTTTAGGAAGAGGAACTTTTTATCATCGCGGGGCGAGGTTTTGCTTTAATAAAAAGAAAATTAAGCACAGAATTGCATTGCGAAAAGTCTTGGATTTGCGTTCGTTTTGGTGTCGTTTACATTAGGGGTATCCATTTGTCATTTGGTCGCGTGGATTTGGGTTGGTCTGGAATGGTACATGCAATGGAAAGCGCGTGTGTGTTTTGGAAATATGAGACGTGGACTAGTGCATGGTGCACCAGTATGGCCGGGTCTATATTTAAAGCTAGACGAAATTAGTACCGTAGGCCTCATTTCTTTTCGTGGTGGAGGCATGCACTTTTGGGGTTTCGAAGTTATTTTTAGTCAGTCGTAAAGGGAAACCCCTCACAAAGTACATATTGTATTACTTTTTAGTGACGCAAACGACTTCTTCATGGAATCATGGAGAGAACAAAAGTCATCGTCGCATTTTTGTAATCTTATCTTCATGAAAACGTACCACTTTTGACCCTCCGCGATTGTCAATTGTATCGAGTTGTAATTTATCTTCCTGATGTAATCGCGTAAAACAAAACTAAGGATGAAATACTAGGCAGGCGAGTATCTTGCAGTGTTTCTTTTTTTAATACATATAAATAAAAAAGAAGCACGAACAAACTATAGGACCGTTTGGGAACGTGATTGATAAGAGTTCCATAGTATCCAGGGTCTATCGTGCCTTGTCGTTCCAGGATTCGTCTTCTACTAACGGATATCTTGTACGTCCGGGATATTAGAGATAAGCGTGTGCCTTCTTTTACGCCAGAATAGTAGTGTACAGTACTTTTAAAAACAAACGACCCCAACAAACCATACTGTCCCAATAGCCCGCAACGGCGTGTCTGGAAACAGTACTGCGAATGGCCCTAATGCTGTTTCGTAGTGCTGTTCCCAGACGCACAGTTGCGCGCCATTAGACGGTACGGTTTGTTGGGGTCGTTTTTGTTTTTTGTTTTTTTTAAGTACTGTACATACCTAGACTTTCCCCGCGTCTAATATAGCTATTGCAAAAGAATGAAATCCAGAGATTGTGTGAACTTTTAAAAGAAAAAATAAACATGGACTTGCTAGGCCGATTAAGCCGGATTTCGCCTTAAAAACTTAAAAAGGATAAACTTAAAAAGGATTTCGCCTTAAAAAGGATGGTGGGGTTGCTGGTAGTCGAGAGTCTGTATCGGGTGGTGGCGATACTGTGTTCGTACGCTGTAGAAATGGCCGCATTGATCCGAGCTATTTTAGGAAGCAGTGAAACACGAAGGGCAGGCAAGGCAGCCACAGTAATGCCATTCAACATACACCACCACGGGTTATATATACTTATATCTATAGATGTAGAAACGAAGGAGAAAACAGTGTTACACAAAGGGCATTTTAATTCCTTCCATTAAAGTATCAAATAATTGGCAAGGGTGTCTTTTTATCCGCCTCCCCCCTAGTCTAGCTATGTCTAATCATACAGTCCCTTCACCCAAACACCTGTACAATGGGTCGTATACGGATTACAAGTTCTATGTCGGCAACTCAACACTTGTCTGGTCTGGGCAAAAGTCGTGTTTGTAAATCTAGAGGGTGGGCACTAGAATCTAAGGTAAATCTAGGTAAATCTAGAGGGTGGGTGACAGTGTGCACGATTAATTAACTAGTCATTTGCGAAGATTTAAAAGATTAGTAATTGGTTTCTTAAGTATGGCGACTGCGGCGCAGAGCTCTCGTTGCCAGTGTTTTACATGGTTGCAAATGGACTTGGCAAAGTCGTGTTATTGTGGTTTGGAGTAAAAGACCGTTAAGGTAGTCAGGCTGCGTACCCATAGTGTTTATTGTTTTTCTCGTCAAAATTAGTTACCATATAAATCTTGCTGCTTTTATATCTAGAGCAAAAGCTGATTCGGCAGCAGTCGAGGACGAACAAGATATGCTATAACCTAAAAACCTAAACAAAATTGCGAAACTGCTGGAGCACAAGTTGTGCCATAGCGATAGATACCCTTAACCTTGAAAACATTGAGAGTTTTGTATATTTTATATTTTTATATATATATATTTTTAATTTAAGTAAATACGTTGCACTTAAGAATAAAATGTCTATGTATACGCTGTATCACGTATGTGCAAATCTTTTTGCGAAACGTATCAGTCATCCAATTCCCATCACGGAGCTTGCTGGGCTTTATGTATTTAGCTGTGCTGCCTGCTCGCATCATTGCGTTACACAACATTGTCGCGTTTGAGAGCGTTTGCTCGCTTTTTTAGTACCTACCTTCTGTTGTATAATGAGGCAATGAGAATTGGCATGTCTGGCTCACTTGGAGTACCTAAAAACCTCTGCCGAATGGAAACGAAGCCAAATAGGGTTGAGTGACTCGCGAGTATACTTCCCTGGGTCCGTTTCCCCAGTGTGTGCGGGACTATGGGTCCCGAGCGCCGTTCCCTTCCCTTGCCGAGCCAGTCGTGGTGACGAGTTGGTGCTGTGAACACCTGGTTAACTTGGTTGCAAGTTGTTTGGGGATGTAAACAATAGCCGTTGCCCTTTTTTGTTGTCAGTCTGGTGCGATTTAAACAATAGTTGTAACTACTTTGTGTCTTGTTTTGTTTCTACCCAGTGCTAATGCAATTCGTGTTTCCCATTTTGGGAAGTATATATAATGGAGTACACAAAGTATATATAATGGAGCAGCCCTAGGATTATTTGATTGTTGTGCTGTTGCAAGGATTTATAAACTGGATCCAGTTTACCAGATAAAGAAACGACACAGCTAAAATTGCCAGGTGGACAGGTGGGTTTTGCGCAAGTGTGAGTTGTAGAGGAAAGCAAATTATTTCAGGTAAAAATCTAAAGCAGCGTGGACAAGTGTGTATTGTGTACTGTGAGTGAGGGGGAAAGGAAGCATTTTATGGACATTTTAAGTGGTGAATTTAAATTACGCATTCATTCTAAACCGTACTCCGCACGAGTCCCAGGGGATATAGATCGAAAGTTTATCACCGAAATCACTAAGCTTTTATGTTGAGTTGACAGGGAAGCAGGTTTTCGAACCGAATCTAGGCTTTTAGCTAGTTTAGGACTTAAGGCCTAACGTGTTCTATATACCTGACATAATCCAGATCTTCCAGGGCGTTAAGTTACAACATGTTGTAGGTTGGAAAAAAGCAGAGCTTAGGCAAGAGCAAGGTCGTGAAACGTGTTTTCTTATTCTCTATGTATAGGTATTCTTAACTGTATACGTGAAAGCAACAAGTTACAAGTAAGTGTATTGTACCTTGTAATGAGACGTTATGCGTGCGCGTGTCCTATCCCGATTCGTACCATCGTTCTAATGCGGTCTTAAGTGTTAAATTATGCTGGGAGATTGTGATACAGTACATGTCTAACGCGCTGTTGTTCTATTTCACTTTTTCCGCAATGTAAGATACTTTGCGCATAAAGCGTTCTTCATTCATGTCGATTTCGCGAGACGAAAGGCTGTGGTTATAAATAGCACCGACTCCCGTTTCCTTTATTCTCTTTTTGGAATTCAAGGAAAATGTCAAAGTTTGTTCTGGGGAATTTGAGCGTGAAAGCGGAAATCAAAGATTCGTGGGAAAGATAATAGCAGAAAAATAAAAAGATTACGGGTTCCTGTTTCCATGTGAAACCCTTCAGAGCATAGGACTACGTCTCCCGACTCCTTGCCCGACTCCTCTCACCAAAAAATAATGTATGGTAGTGTTTTTGTTGTTGTTGTTTTGTAACCGAGGATCCCCAGATGAGACAGAGCATTTCTGACCTTCTTCCCATGTATTTTCCATAGAAATGAGTAGTGGATCAGGGCTAAGCAGCCCGAGTCCCTTGTTAAGTCGACGTGCAGCGGAATTAAACGCTCTGACAGCAGCCGCAGCCACTTCCGTTCCTCTCATTCGGGAACAATCCCTTCAGCATCAAATTTTACAGGTAAACAAGCGTTTTTCGTCTTGTAATTGACTGGATCTCGTTTATCAGACACTGTTGTACATGATTTGAGATGGCGCTCGTGAGTGGCGACTTTTTTTCCGGATACATTATTTCTGCAAAGCGTGGTACTGTATATAGTTGTTGCAAAGAGCGTGAGAGGAGTCCAAATTCAATGTGGGAACTGTCGTGGTCCACACTTGTTGCTTTGTCAAGGCAAAGTCAAAATTTCCATTTGCATTTCGATACCCAGTAAGAATTTGATTTGCACAGTTCAAGTGTACTGGATTGCCCGTTCCGGTATTTACAGGCAATAACCCATGTTCGACAGTTGTGTAGCGATTGTGCTGTCGTGCTGGGGGACAGAAGAAAGCTAGTTGAGGAAAATATATATTTTCAAACAGGAAAAAATTGTATCTCGTGATTCCTTTTAATTTCAGTTGAAGCAGCAACAGCAAATCCAGCAGCAGATATTGCTACAGCAATTCCATGCCCAACAACAGCAATTGGCAGAACAACATGAGAAACAGTTGCAGCAGCATATTCAAGTAATCAAGGTTCCATGTTACATGCTCGTATATCTATACTTCAAGGTTCTTGCATGCGTGTGGTGCAAGGTGGACTATTTTAATACGTATATATATTACTCCTATTAAGTGCCTTTTGTGGGGGACGGAAGTAACGGTTGCCTTTCGTTCGTGAGCTTATTTTTGTCTCTGTTTCAACATTTCTATTTGGGACGTTGTTGTCACCAATAGGCTGGCCTTGTGTTCCAGGAGTACCTCGAGTGGGAAAGCCAAATGAAATTAGAAGAAGAGGCTCGGGAGCAACGGGAACGAGAACGCCATGAGAAGGAACGCTTGGAGGCGATCAAAAAGAAGGAAAAACATGAGCAAAGTGCTGTAGCGTCCTCGGAAGTCAAACAAAAACTTCAGGTAAGCAGAAATTGTGATTTGCAAAGAGTTGTTAGGAAGTTCCCAGCCTTCCCATGTTTGGCTCGCCTTTTCTGCCATCCTTATTTTCCTTGCCAAAAGTTTGGATGACGTACACGTACAGTACATTGGTGTCAGATCAGTGTTTTTGGGTACGAATTCTACGAAGCAATTTTCTGTTTCTACCACAAACACATCTTTTTCTTTGGAAAAATATCGCTAAAAGAAAAATGTGCTGCGTTGGGTCTGTATCAGTCCGCGATGCGTAGCAGTGTTTTCGAGGTCTTCCGTGGCATGACTCAAGTTTCAGGAGTGTTTGCATAGGGACAATAATTGAGGCCAACAATCTAGCAGCCTGTGGATATAGAGACGACAAGGTCCGACACACCCAATGAATCTTACGTTACCATTACAGTGAATACCGTTTAGAACGATATGTTCGATATGATACCGTTTAGTTCGTTTTGCACAAAGTTTAAGCCGACTTAAAAGTCTACCCAAGACTTTGCGCTTAACAGCGTTCCAGATAGGCAGTAGACTTTGCTAAACTTTGGGCTTCGCGTTTTCTTTAGCTAGTCGACTTAAACTTTGGAAGTCGGCTTTTAGTTTTGGTCCAAAAACATGGCAAGTTTATAGCGAGTACTCTTGTGCCTAGACTTAAACTTAATCCCGCCCCTTGTTTATGTATCTCCTTTGTTGATATCGAACAAAACTGCTTTATCATATATGGCTGTTGTTTACTTTCCATAAGCACCGCCCCAAGGGTGGAGCGATTGTAAACCTTTGCTTATAAACGTTCGTTTTAAAGGGGGAGTAAGGTTTTAAATGAAAAAATATATGTTATAGAAGAGACCAAACTACATGTTCTGACTGAAGAACCCCTATGTCAATTATGCATATTA